>JAQZBX010021645.1:0-32128 GCA_029593785.1 Cabassous unicinctus
CTATACTCATTAGAGATAGTGGCTGTAATTTTCTTTTTTCCTAGTATCTTTATCTGGTTTAGGCATCAGGGTGATGTTGGCTTCATATCATTCTTTTTTGTTCAATTTCTTGGAAGATCTTGAGCAACATTGCTTTTAGATCATATTTATAGAATTCACTTGTGAAGCCATCTGGTCCCAGGCTTATCATCTTTGGAAGGATTTTGATAACTCTTTCAATCTGTACATTGTGATTGGTTTGTTACAGTCTTCTATTTCTTCTAAGGTCAGTGTAGGTGGGTTTGTGTGATTCTAAGTATTTGTTCATCTTGTCTACATTGTCAAGATTTTTGACATAAGTTTGCTCATTGTATCCTCTTATGATCTCTTTTATTTTAGCAGGGTCAGGGGTATGTCCCTCCTCCCATTTCTGATTTAATTTGCTTCTGTAGTCTCTCTCTTTTTCTTTGTCAATCTAGCTAAGAGTTTGTCAATTTTGTTGATCTTCTCAAAGAACCAACTTTCGTTTTTCTTGATTCTCTATATTGTTTTACTTTTTGTTGTTGTTGTTGTTCTCAGTTTCATTTGTTTCTGCTCTGATCTTTATTATTTCTTTCCTTCAGCTTGGTTTGGGATTACTTTGCTGTTTTTTTCTAGTTCCTCCCAGGTTGCAATTTGATTATCAATTTTAGCTGTTTCTTCTTTTTTAATGTAAACATTTAGGCTATAAATTTCCCTCTCAGCACTGCCTTTTCAATATACCGTAGGTTTTAATATGTTGTGCTCTCATTTTCATTTGTCTCAAGATATTTATTGAATTCTCTTGCAACTTCCTTTTTTGACCCACTGATTATTCAAGAATGTATTGTTTAATCTCTCATATATGAATTTTCCCTCTTTCTGTCCATTATTGATTGTTACCATCATCCCATTATAGTCAGAGAAGGTGTTTAGTATAATTTCAATCTTTTATAATTTATTGAGAGTTAATTTGTGACACAACTTATGGCCTATCTTTGTGAAGGATTCATGCGCACTTGAAAATAATGTATATTCAGTTTTCAGTTGCAGTGATCTATAGATGTCTGTTTGGTCTAGTTCATTTATAATATTATGGAAGTTCTGTGTTTATTTATCCTCTTTCCAGATTTTCTACTCAAAACTGAGAGTGGTGCAATGAAATCTGCAAATATTAATGTAGTGACATCTCTTTTTGCTCTCAGCCTTTCCAGTGTGTGCCTCATGTATCTGTGGGCACTCAGGTTAGGTGCATAAATATTTAGTATATTTTTTTTATTGTTGAATTGCCCCCTTTTATTAAGAAATAATGATCTTCTTAACCCCGTATAACAGTTTTGCATTTAAAATCTATTTTGTCCAATATTAGTATGGTTACATCAGATCTTTTGTGGTTAATATTTGCATGGAAAATCTTTTTCCAACCTTTTACTTTTAACCTTGTTGTGTCCTTACATCTGAGGTGAGACTCTTGTAGACAACGCATAGATAGCTCATATATTTTATGCATTTTATCAGTCTTTGTCTTTTGATTAAGTGGTTCATACCATTATTATTCAATGATTTTACTGTAGAAGCATTACTTACTTCATCCATTGTTTCCTATAGCTTTCTTTTGTCATCATATTTTTGTCCTTTTTTTCTTTACCTTTTAATTGATTCTTCCTAAAAATCTACATTTATCCTTTCTTCACCAAATCTCTTGCCCTTGTTTTTTTCTTTTCAGGCTGCAGTAGTCCCTTTATTATCTATTGTAATTCAGGATTTTTGTTAACATATTTTATTAGTTTTTCTTTGTGTTTGAAGTCTTTGATCACACTGTCATTTTAGAATGACAGTTTTAATAAATACAGAATTCTTGGCTGACTGATTTTCTCTTTCATTACCTTAAGATATATCATACGACTTTCTTCACTCTTCTTTGGTTTTTGACGAGAGGTCAGCAGTTAATCTTATTGAGGTTCCCTTGTATGTGATGCTTTGCTCTTCTCTTGCTGCTTTCAGAATCCTTTCTTTATCTCTGATATCTGTCATTCTGTATTGTAGCTGTTTTGGGATAGGTCTATTCAGCGTTATTCTCTTTGGGATGCATTGTCCTTCTTATATATTGATATTTATTTCTCTCATAAGTTTTGGGAAGTTTCTAGTCATTATTTCCTCAAATATTCTTTCTGCTCCTTTTCCTATTTTCTGCTTCTGGGACTCCTATAATATCTTTGTTTGTGTATTCCATGTTGTAATTCAATTCCCTGAGATCCTGTCCCATTTTTTCCATTCTTTTCACTTTTTGTTCTCCATCTTTTCAAATTCAGGTACTCTGCTTTCTAATTCACTAATTCTTTCCTCCATTTATTCAAATTTGCTGTTATATGCCTCCAATGTATTTTTCATAATAATTTTTTTATTTCTTAAAGATACTTAGATTACATAAATGTTACACAAAAATATAGGGATTCCCATATACCCCACTCCCCATGCCACCCTGCCATCCCACATAAACATCATTCATTTGTCTTGCATATTCATTGCAATTAATAAATGCATCCTAGGGCATTGTCCATCAATGTAGGCTGCTTGAAAGTTTCTAGGAATTTGTCCATTTCCTCTAAATTATCCTTGTTGGCATATAATTTTTCAAAGTATCTACTTATGATAACCTTTATCGCTTGGGGTCACTGGTGATATCCCCTTACTCATTTTTTATTTTGTGTATTTTCCTCTTTTCTCTTTTTTCTTTGTTAGTATAAGGTTTTGTCAATTTTATTGATCTCAAAGAACCAGCTTTTCATTTCATTTATTTTTTCTAGTGCTTTCTTATTTTCTATTTCATTTAGTTGTGCTCTAAACTTTGTTATTTCTTTCTACATTCTTTGGGGTTAGTTTGTTGTTGTTTTCCTAATTCCTCCAGGTGTGCAGTTAGATCTTCAATTTTAGCTCTTTTTCTTTTCTTGGTATATGCATTTATGGCTATGAATTTCCCTCTCAGTACAGATTTTGCTGCATCTCATAGGTTTTGATATGTTGTGTCATTATTTTCATTCATTTCAAGGTAGTTGCTGATTTCTTTTGAGACTTCATCCTTGACCTACTGTTTGTCTAAGAATATGTTGTTGAACTTCCATATCTGTGTGCCTAATCTGATTCTCTAGACCTTACTGATTTCCAATTTCAATCTATTGTGGTCAGAGACATTACTTTGTATAATCTCAATCTTTCTGAATTCCTTGAGAGTTGTTCTGTGGCCTAGTATGTAGTCTATCTTGGATTATGACCCATGTGCACTTGAGAAGAATGTATATCCCACTGTATTATATAGTATTTTTTTCTTTATTGATTCTATGTATTATATGTATTATATAGTCGTTTTTCTTTATTGATTCTATGTTGAGATGTTCTGTCTAATGGTGATAATGGTGTATTAAAGTCACCAACTATAATTGTAGAGGCATCTGTTTCTCCACTTAGTTTTTCCAGTGTTTGCCGCATGTATTTTGAGGTGCTCCTGTTAGATGCATAAATGTTTATGATTGTTCTTTCTTCTTGAAAGGTTACCCCTGTCACTAAGATATAGTGTCCATCTTTGTCTCTTACAATAGTTTTGCTTTTAAAGTCTATTTTGTCTGATATTAGTATAGCTACTCTTGGCCTTTTTTGGTTATTGTTTACTTGTAAGATTGTTTTCCAGCCATTCACTTTCAGCCTCCTTGAATCCCTGGGTCTAAGGTGGGTTTCATGTAGACAACCTATAGATGGGTCATATTTCCTTATCAATTCTGCCAATCTGTGTCTCTTGACTGGTGAGTTTAATCCATTAACATTCAGTGTTTTTTTGCTCAAGAAATTTCTTACATTGGCCATGTTTTCTTTGGGTTTATGTAATATGTTGTTTTTATTTCTCTTTATGTCATTTTAGTCTTTCTTACACTCTCCTCCAACTCTCGCTCCTGTTTTTTCCTTTCAATCTGCAGAACTCCCTTTAGTATTTCTTGAAGGGTGGGTTTCTTGTTGGCATACTTTCTTAATTTCTGTTTATTTTGGAATATTTGAACTCTCCATCATTTTTGAATGACAGCTTTGCAGGATAGAGAATTCTTAGCTCGAAGGTTTTTTTTGTTTTGTTTTTTCATTTAGTACCTTAATTATGTCATACTACTGCCTTCTTGCCTCTATGGTTTCAGATGAGAAATCATCACTTAATCTTATTGAGCTTCCCTTGTATGTGATGGTTTTCTTTTCTCTTGCTGCTTTCAGTATTTTCTCTTTGTCTTGAACATTAGAAAGTTTGATAAGTATATGTCTTGGAGTAGGCCTGTTGGGATTTTTACTGTTTGGGGTGTGTTGTGCTTCCTGGACATGTGCATCCATTTCCCTAAATATGGATGGGAAGTTTTCAGCCATTATTTCCTCCAACACTTCTTCTATCCCCTTTCCCTTCTCTTTTCCCTCTGGTTTGCCTATAATGCATATGTTTGTGTGTCTTGTGTTGTCATTCAAATCCCTATGTCCCTGATGGATATTTTCTATATTTTTATCTATCTGTTCTACTATTTGTTAAAAATATGAAACACTTCACGAATTTGGGTGTCATCCTTGTGCAGGGGCCATGGTAATCTTCTCTGTACTGTTCTGATTTTAGTATATGTACTGCCAAAGCAAGCATAAGTTATTCTTTCTTAGCTTTAATTCTTTAGAGAAATTAGTTTTATACCTATAATTCCATTGTCTGCAAAAGAATATTATGTTTCTGAGGGCCAAAGAATCAACAAAAACACTTTCCATATATGCAATATTTCTCTCTGCTCATAGAGTGTTCCTTTGTTTGCATTAAATTCTTCATGCAATTGATTAATTTTAAATTGATTTCCCTAATAATTTGATGTTTCTCCACTCCTTGACCCCAGTTTAATTATCTTGTTAAGGGTTTTTCCCACTAAAATTCATTGTCAGTTCTTTTTTCTCTTTTTTCTTTTCTTCCTATTGTTGAATTATCTTAGAAAAGTCTTTCAATTTACACTGTTTTGGAACTTTGTAAGGCTGTGTCATGGTATAATATCTCTGTTATTCAATTATGACTCTGGGCTTCACTAGTTCCTTTTAAAAAATCACTTCCTTCATTCTGAGGAAAGACAAAATTTTCTTTTAGCTTGGTTTAGTTTTTTATAATTTTCTTCTCTTTCCTTTCTCTTTCCTCTTTCTGGAATTATATTTTCTGGGCTCTCTTCAATGATACTATTTTCCAAACTTTTCTCTCCAATTTTCAAACCTCTAATATATACCTAGCAATGTGCCCCATCTTTTCTTCCAACATTTCTATGGAAAATTTTATTTCTGAGATTAAATTTTCACTATTAAGAACCTTTTCTAGTTTACTTACATCCTTACTAATTCTCATTGCAGTGAGTGATGGTAGTTTTGGAAGAAGAATTTGGTGCAGGAAATGCAAACCCATATCCAGAGTCTGTATTTAATCCAGTTAAAACAAATAACTGCCCCTTTCATGGTGGAAGTGGTCCAATTTAATCAACCTGTCACCAGGTAGCAGGCTGATCATCTAAAGGAGTAGTGCCATATTGGGGGCTGAGTGTTGGCCTCTGCTTCTGGCAAACTGGGTAATCAGCAATGACTATAGCCAAGCCAACCTTGGTGAGGAGAATTCCATGTTCCTGAGCCCAAGCATAACCTCCTTCCCTACCTCCATGGCCACTTTGTTCATAAGCCTATTGGGCAATGCCAAGAGTGGCTGGAGAAAGAGGCTGGGCATTAGACACAGAACAGGTCCTCTTATAAACTTTATTAAAATCTTCCTCTACTGAAGTCACCATCTGGTGAGCATTCATGAGGGACACAAATAGTGTCATATTTTTCACCCACTCAGAAAAGTGTATCCACATACATCTTCCCCAGACTTCTTTGTCATTAATTTTCTATTCATGTTCCTTCCAAGTACCTGACCATCCAGCCAAACCATTAGCAACAGCCCATGGATTAGTGTACAAATGCACCTCTGGCTATTTCTTCTTCCAAGCAAAATGAACAACAAGGTGCACTTCTCAAAGTTCTGTTCACTGGGAAGATTTGCCTTACCACTGTCCTTCAGGAATGTCCCAGAAAAGGGCTGCAGTGTTGCAGCTGTCCACTTTTGGGTGGTACCTGCATATTGTGCAGAATATCTCTAAACCAGGCCTGAGTTTTTGCTTCCTCAGTCAACTGATTGTAAGGGACTCCCCAAGAGGCCAAAGCTGTGTAATCGAAGAGAAGGTAACATGCCAGGGGTGGTGACCATGGGCATTTGGGCTATTTCCTCACGTAATTTACTTGCTCCAGATCAACATCTGCATACCAGGTACCAGAGGATATGTTGATTTGTTCAAGTCATGATATCACACCTGGGACAATAGCTGCAATTGGAATCACCACCTGGTTAAGTTTATCATAATTTACTGTTATCTTCTAAGATTCTTCTGTTTTCTGCACAAGCCAAATACAAGGGTTGAATGGGGATGTGGTGGGAATCACCACCCCTGCATCCTTCAAATCCTTGATGGTGGCACTGATTTCTGCAATCCCTCCAGGAATTTGGTATTGTTTTTGACACTATTTGGTTAGATAGGGACAGTTCTAGTGACTTCCACTTGGCCTTTCCAACCATAATATAATCCTCACTCCACAAATCAGGGATCCAATGTGGGGATTCTGCCACTTACTGAATATGCTTACTTAAATTATACATTCTGTGACTGAGGAAATTAGCACAGAATGGGTCCAGGAATCAACTGGAACCACTGTGTGATTGACCTGAGCTAAAACTCCATCAATCACCTGACCTCCATAAGCTCCTGTGCTGACTTTTGGACCACAGGGATGTTTTGTGTCTCCTAGAATTAATGTCTCTTTTGAGCCAGTGTCTAATAACGCCAAAATACCTGGTCATTTCCCTTTATCCAATGCACAGTAACTCTGAAAAAAGGCCACAGGTCTTCTTGAGGAATGGTGGGAGGAAGATTAACAGTGTAAAATTTGGGGAGTTTAACAGGATCCTTCTGCAAGGAATAAAAGTTTAGGTCACCCCACCAGGCAAAGAACCATGGACAGTTGAAGTGCTTGCTGATCATAACAAGAACATGGAATGGGTAGCGGAAGAAGGTAGTGATAAATATGAACTTTGACCACTTGACTACTTACAGAAATGAAGATTGTAATGGTCATGGATCTTTCTTATTTATTTCTTTAGGAGTATGATTGTGTATGTACACAAAATAAATTTCTTTGTTTTCTTCCCCAACCTTTTCCCTTATCATATGACAGATTGTATTAGTTTCATGTCATAATATTTATGGATGTCAAGTTTAAGAGTGAGTATTACCCAAAGACTTGCACCCTATTCTGTAGGGAATTAATGCATTTCCCTACAGGAAATGTACAGAGGAAAGTTGAACATTGTTGTGTGGGAATATTTAAATACATGTATGTCTCTTATTGTTTTTACTTAGAAAGTATGGTTTAAGATAATGTGTATAGTTGCCAAGTTGACAAGGGGTGGACTGTGATGGTTAGGCTAACATATCAACTCAGCCAAATAATTGTGCCAAGTTGTTTGGTCAAGCAAACACTGGGATAATTACAATAAAAGGACATTTATGGGCTTCAGTAATCATTTAATTTACTGCATAGTTGGCTGATTACATCTATGTAAACTAGGGAGATTGCCATCAGCAATTAGTGATGCTTTATGCAATCAGTTGAATGCCTTAAAAGGCGAAGTGATTTCATTCACAGAGAATTTCCCAGCTCATCTTTGGACAGTCAGTGTCTCCCAGAAACGCATGAAGGACCTTCAGTGGACTTTCATTGGAGCCCCTGGTTTGCAACCTGCCTGTGGAACCTGGACTTGTGCATCCCCATGGTCATGTGAGACTTTTATAAAATCTTATACTATTTATAGATATCTCCTGCTGATTCTGTTTCCCTAGAGAACCCTGACTAATACAGAAGAATTCTCCTTTTTTGCCCTCTCATAGCTTTTTTAATGTCTTTTTGTTTTTTCTTCTATTATCTGCAATGCTTGTTTCCTCTTAGTTTCCTTTTTTTCTGTCAATATACTTTTTCTTTTTTTCTCTGTCTTTAAATGAGAGACTTTCCATAAGTACATGGTGATCCTAAGTTATATATATGGTCATAATTAAGAGGAAGAAGTTTTATGGAAGTACAATGAGCATGGACAGCTCAACTTCATTGATCAGGAATATGGAGAATTAAAGGCAGCTTATATACCAATGACTTCAAGGAGTCATTTCCTCCGGAAATGAATCACCCCTGATTCTCCCAGTGGAGTGTTAATTTAGCCACCAGCATTCTGCAAAACATCTTTAGAGGAAATTAAGAGATTCACATTATTTAATATCTGAATATTTTTTTAAATGTATATCTCTCATCCCATCTTTCCTCTTTACAGTGACTTTTTCTCGAAGCTGATGCTTCTCTGCTTTACATGCTGTAGCCTCTACTGTCCACTATTTCTGTTAGGAGGATAGTTGTTTCTTATTCTTGAGGTGCAGAGCAACTATCGAGTTTTAACCCCATTTTTACAAACTCTCTTAACATACAAACTTCCTGAAATTTCTCCTCTGTAGTGGCTTCTTTCCCCTTTTCTTTGCCTTTGCAGGTGTAAATTCTCGATTAATTTCACACTCATTTAATTGTTTTAGGGGAAGAAGTATAGATAAATGTCTGTTTTAAATGTTATTATAACAAGAAATATATTTCACTTAATTTAATTCATATTTTTCTTGTCTAATGCACACAAATATTTAATATTATAATAAAATATAATAGAGATTTGCCCATCTAGACTTTACAATATAAATAGTTTCATAGTGCCATAATAGCTCTCCAAAATTCACATTATTTTTTCCTAATATGTATGAATAAAATATAGGAGACAATTCTTTTTGAGCAGTGAATTTGAGAGGGAGTGCATATACTGTGAATCCTGAATAAAAATGATGGAAAAATATGCAACTTTTTGTATTTTGAAAATAATAAAATTGTTACCTTATTTTGAATATTTCAGAACAAAGGCCAACATTCCAGTACCTACAGCAGTCTCCCCTTCCAAAATTCAGGATGAAAGATATTAATATCCTATGACTGAATTAAAAACACAAAGCATGAAAATGGATGAAAGGATTTCCACATTATTCAAAGTAACAGAGTCTAAGAATGATAGAAAAAGAGTAAAATTAAACAAATTTTAAAATGTAAACTAGACCTGAAAAAAACAAAGAAATACAATAAATAAAATGGCAAATAAAACAGAATAGGTAAATACTATAGTTTCAGCAATATTATTTATTCTTCATAACTTATGTAAACTTAAAATTTCCCAATTACAACCTTATATCTATAATTACATCTTCATCTCTATATATGACTATGTCTGGACCTATATTCTAACATTCAATACACATATCCAAGACTGAAAGAGAAACAATATAGAGACTGCCCAGGTAATCTTAAGAGCAGTTGTTTGAAAAACATCATAGGCCACTTGAGGAAACTCATTCTTAGAGGGCTGTGATTTGGCTTCTCAATTCTAAAAGAATCATTATCTTTCTGGCTCATCCACAAAAGGAAAGGGTTGCAGATTTTGAGGGAAAAGAAGCAAGATAAAACCTTTTCCTCACTTTGCATTGGAAAAATGAACTCTTCAGCATTTTTGTTTCACTGTTGAGTGGCAGTCATCTTACCAATAAGCATAAATGTCCCTTACATCATTACAAAAATATTGCTATGAGAGAACAAGCCATATATCAATGTTGTATACAACTTTAGGGCTTGCACTTAATCCTAAAGTGTTCACCTCCATTCATGTCTATTTACACTATATTCATATTTACTAAGGGGGACGGGGTCTCACATTAGTCAATATGTGTTCTGGTTTTGGGATGTTGTTTTAATCTGAAATAGACTTTATCTGTCTATGCACTTCAGTGTTGATAATTTGAAAAGTGTAGGTGATTTATTTTCTAGAATATCCATCAATTTAGAGTGGGGAGTAGAGGAAATGTTTTAAAGAAAAAGAGAGAGAGAGCATTTGATAGAGCTAGAGAGTGCTAAGTAAAAGCTTTGCTTGGCAAGAGCTGTGAGCTACAGTTAGAAAACACAATCAGCCTCAGAGACTTCCACATCAAGGGAGCTGGGAAAAAACACCACCAATAGCACTGAATTCCTTCTGTCTGATCTCCTAAAAGTTCCCTTCTTAGCCAAATCCAACTATATGCCAAGAACAGTGAACTCTTTGATGAAGTCCAAGATGTATAGACTCCAGCAAAAAAATAGGATGGAGGAAAGTAAAGGGAGGATATAGAGGTGTAAACAACAGATATTGAAAAACATTTTTAGATTTATTTTTATATATTTGGGTTGGGATAAATGGATCTTTCTGAATATGTGGAGGCACATCTTTTTATAAATTTAAGGAAATGTTACTCAGCAGCAATATAATATTACCTCTTTAATTTTTATTTCTTCTTTTCTACCTTATTCTCCATATACAGTAACCTGCTGCATATATCTTGTTGAAGTTTGTGTGTGTGTGTGTGTGTTGATGTGTGTGTGTCTATGTGTGCATAAAATTTCATTTGTTTCTCTGTGAAATGTTCAGGGTAATTTTTCATGTCTGTTTTCATATTCATTACCTATTTTAGTCTGTTACTTACATTGAAATTTAATCTATGGTGTAAGCAATAATCTGCTTCAATTTATAAAAGAAACATTTATTTCTTTATAAAATCTATTTGATTAATTATCATCTTAACATTTCCTCCTTAATCTTTTTCATTTTCTCAATGAATTTTGAAACATTAGGGACATTTTCCTATAGGTTCTGATTACAATAATTGCAACTTAGAGAAATCTTGCCTATGGAGAAATCTGTTATTTTTACAATTACAAAAAAATATTGGGACAGCATTAGCAGCTATAATTAAAACTATTGTGGCTTGGAGTTTTGTATTCCAGAAAATTATGGTTTTAAATTAAATTCATCCCTATAAGTTTGAGCCAAATACAAGTAAGTTCTTTTGATGAAGTTACTTCAGGGAGTCCAAGATCAAGGATCTCTTCAGAGAGACATATAATTCCAGTACTCAGAAAGAAAGCATTGTATTGATAATGCCTTCATTTGGAATTCTTCCAACCTAAAAACTGTAAATGATTACATTCCCATTGTTTAATTCAACCCATCACATGCTATTTGTTGAGCAGCAAAGCAAACTATAAAACAACCAAAACTCCTTATGATCCATTATATAAAGAGACAGACATATAAAATAATTAAATAATTCAGAAAAGTTAACATGAGAAATTGGCATAATCATATGTAATTGTGATCAAATAAATTTGAATCAATAAAACTTTGAGATACAATATTTTATTAACTTACTAAAATGTTTTAAATGTCATTATTTAGACAAAGTTGACATAAATTTTAATTCGGAATATCATCTCAATAACTGTTTAAGCTATGGTTTAATTCATTTTTTATTCCATGTGTTTGACACATTCATGTTACTGCCCAGGCCTTTTGTAGGTAGTGAATTATAACAGGGAAATGTATTGACATTTGTATTAGTCTGGCAAAAGGATGCTGATGAAAAGTACCTGAAATCTGTTGGCTTTTATAAAGGGTGTTTATTTGGGGTAAAAGCTTACAGTTACAAGGTCATAAAAAGTCAAACTCAAGGTTGCTTTCTCACCGAAGTCAGTTGCCACATCAAGCAAGATGGTCACTGACCTCTGCCTGGTCTCTCCTTTCCCTCTGGGCTTCCAGCCCTTTCCCCTGGTTAGGGTTCATATTTCAGAGCTCCCTATATCAGTCTCACCTCTCTTCCCAAGATCAGCTGTAAATGATCAGGCAAATGATTCATTTCTTCCCAGGGCTCTAGCTGTTTGAGTCTTCTTTTTGTCATATGGCAGGATGAAAAATGACAAAGTTCTCTCCTCTTCCTATGTCTTCTACAGTGGGTGTCCATTTATTTGGTTACAAGGGGGTAGAGAATTAGCCTGGGTCACATCTTTACTGAAGAGTTTGAATCAAAGCCCTAATCTTAACAGATAATTTAATCAAAGACCTCTCAGCTGAATCTAATGCAATCAAAGGTTTTCACACCCAGAGGAATAGATTAGTTTAAAGACAATCTTTTTTGGGGGGATTCACAAAAATAATATGAAACTTTCATGAAATTTATAAATATAAATGATTTAGAGGCAGAAAAAATAATATTTTCAATAATTTAAAAGAAAATTGTACAGTATGGTAAGATGTCAGCACTTCAAGATACTTAGATTACATAGATGTTAAATAAAAAAATATAGGGGATTCCCATATGCCCTGTTACCCACACCTCCTACATTTTCCCACTTTAACAACATCCCCCATTAGAGTGGTACATTCATTGCAATTGATGAACAAATATTGAAGCATTGTCAATAAGCCTGTATTATATTTAACAACATAGTTTATTTTCTCTCCCACACAATTTTATAAGTCATGGCAAGATATATAATGGCCTGTATCTGTCATTGTAATGTCATTCGGGATGATTCCCAAGTCCAAAAAATGCCCCATATTACACCTGATGTTTCCCTCTCCCTGCCCTCAGAACATGCAGCAGCCACAGCATTCACATCAATGATATATTTCCTTCCATTGGTAGAATCATAATAAGTCTATAGTAGAATATCAGTAGTCCATTCTATTCAATAATTCTTTCCCCTATCCTGAGTATTAAGGGATGGTGATGCCCACTCCACCTCTAATTGAAAGGGAGCTTTAATCTCACATGACTAATGGATGCGTTTCTCTTTCTTGAAGTTGCAGAGGCTCTTGGTTCCTTGATATGATGGTAGTCCATCATCTACTAATTATTAATTGTCCTGCATGAGATCCATGAACTGCAGAGTAGGTGGTGCAATGCAGTTGAGATTCTGGGCCCAGATGGCACATGGACAGCCCAAAGATTTAACCTTCTTGGAAATACATTTGCCAACTCTAAACTAATTATAGGTTAAAATTGGATGGGGAGTAGAGCCATGTGTAGGGAGACAACAACCGAGTGCAATCTCTGTCACATTGGGGAGCATAAATTTCAAAGTATGGCCCAATGGCAAGGCACCAATCTCTTGAGCTAACTGCCCTGACTATAGTGTTGAGACATCTCCAGAGCCCTCAGAAGACCCACTATTTGGGGTACTATCTACATGGGCTGTTAAAGAGATCTTGCTGAGATGTGCATAATCTTAACCTCTGGAATGACCTCCCAACACAGTTTGAAGTCTCTTAGCCATGTAAACTCATTTGTCTTTACCCTTTCCCCCTTTTGGTCAAGGTCTTTTTCCAGTTGCACTGCTAATTGGTGCTTGGCAATAATCCCTCAATACCAGGGAGGCTCATCCCTGGGAGTCATGTCCAATGCTGGATAGAAGTTATTGCATTTATATTCTGAGTTTAGCTTAGAGAGAGGCCACATTTGAGCAACAAGGAGGCTGTATTAATCAGGGATCTCAGGGAAACAGAATCAACAGGAGATATCTGTCAATAATATGAGATTTTAAAACAGTCTCTCACGTGACTGTGGGGATACAGAAATACAGGTTCCACAGGCAGGCTACACACCAGGGGCTCCAATGAAAGTCCAATGAAAGGACCTTGATGAGTTTCTGGGAGAAGTTGGCTGTCCAGCGATGAGCTGGGAAATTCTCTCTGAAAGTTGAAATCACTTCCCCTTTTAAGGCATTCAACTGATTGCATGAAAGCATCACCCATTGATGACACAATCTCCCTAATTGATGCAGATGTAATCAGCCATCCACACAGTAAACTCACTGGTGATCAAAGTCGATAAATGCTCTTGTATTACAATTAGCCCAGTGCTTGTTGGACCAAACACCTGGACACAATCACCTGGTCGAGTTGACACATTAGCCTAACTATAACAGTCCACCCCTTGTCAACTCAGCAGTCATACACATTACCCTAAACCATACTTAGTCTCTAAGTAAAAATAATAACAAATAAGCATATTTCCACCTAACAATGTTCAACTCCCCTGTGTACAACTGGAAATATATTAATTCCCCACAGAATAGGGTGCAAGTCCTTGGGTAATATTCACTCTTAAACTTGACATTCTTAAATATTATGATGTGGAATTAATACAACTTTTCATATGATAGGGGAAAAGGTTGGGGAAGAAAACAAGAAATTTGTTTTGTGCACATATACAATCATACTCACAATGAAACGAGGCAGAAGGGTTCATGCCTATTACAGTCCTCATTTTTGGAACTGGTCATGTGGCCAAAGTTCATATTTATCACTACCTTCTTCCACTACCCATTCCATGTTCCTTTTACCTTCAGCAAGCACTTCACCTGGCCGTGGTTCTTTGCCTGGTGGGGTGACCCAAACTTTCACTCCAAAAGATTCTGGGCCATTGTTAGTCCTGCTTGAATTGGTTTGTTGCAATTTTCCATTGACTTTAAGCACAGGGCATGCCAGTACTAGGAGATGCCCTAGAGGATCTCCTGCATTCCAGGCAAACTCTTCTTTACCCCCATTATGTAGATGTAGTCCTATTTCCTCTTGATAGTCAGGATCAATCACCCCAGCCAGTACAGTAAATCCCTTCTTTGCCTGTTGATTCACAGGTAAGAGGAGCCCAAAGTGGCCAAGTGGCAGTCTTAACTTCTACTTCAATGGAATCATTGTTATGTTTCCTGGTGGCAGCACTCATCCTTTTGGTACTAAAACCTGTAGACCAGCAGAGCTTAAGATTGCAGGGACAGGTAACAAAAATTTTCTTAGCAGATCACTAGGGGTAATAGTGAGTGGTGCCACTCCCATTTCCACCCCTTGATTCCTGGGCCATTGAATCCTGTTATGGGAAAAACAGCACCATAGAGGGATGCTGATTCAGAGCATACACAGCCTCCTGGAGAACATTTCCCCAGCCCTGCAAGGTATTGCCACCTAGTTGGCACTATAATTGAGTCTTCAAAGGGCCATTTCACCGTTCTATTGATCAGCTGCTCCAGGGTGATGGGGAACATGGTAATACCAGTCAATTCCATGAGCATGTGCCCATTCCCGCACATCATTTGCTGTGAAATGGGTTCCTTGATCAGAGGCAATGCTGTGTGGAGTGCCATGGTGGTAGATAAGACATTTGGTAAGTCCAAGGATGGTAATTTTGGAAGAAGTGCTGTGTGCCAGAAATACAAACCAAGAGCCAGAGTATGTGCCTATTCCAGTTAAAACAAATCAATGCCCTTTCCATGGTGGAAGTGGCCCAATGTAGTCAACCTGCCACCAGGTAGCAGGCTGGTCACCTTGAGGAATGATGCCATATCAGGAGCTGAGTGTGGGTCTCTGCTGCTGACAGATTGGGCATTCAGCAATGGCTGTAATCAAGACAGACTTGGTGAGGGGAAGTCCATGTTGCTGAGCCCATGCATAACCTCCCTCTCTATCTCCATGGCCACTTTGTTCATGAGCGCATTGGGCAATGACAAGAGTGGCTGGGAAAAGAGGCTGAGCATTAGCCACAGAGCGGGTCATCTTATCCACTTGATTATTAAACTCTTCCTCTGCTGAAGTCACGCTCTGGTGAGCATTCATATGGGACACAAATATGTTCATGATTTTTGCCCACTCAGAAAGATCGGTCGACATAGCTCTTCCCCAGACCTCCTTGTCACCAGTTTTCCAACCATGTTCCTTCCAAGTCCCTGACCATCCAGCCAAACCATTGGCAACAGACCATGAATCAGTGTACAAATGCACCTCTGGCCATTTATTCTTCCAAGCAAAATTAACAAATAGCTGCACTGCTCAAAGCTCTGCCTACTGGGAAGATTTGCCCTTACCACTATCCTTCAAGCATGTTCCATAAAGGGGCTGCAGTGGCGCAGCTGTCCACTTTCGGGTGGTACTTGCATATCATGCAGAACTATCTGTAAACCTGGCCCAAAATTTCTCCTCAGTCAATTGATTGTAAGGGACTCCCCAAGAGACCAAAGCTGTGGGTTGAGAAAGAGAAGGTAACATGGCAGGGGTGGTGACCATGGGCATTTGGGCTACTTGCTCATGTAACTTACTTGTGCCTTCAGGACCTGCTTGAGCCCTATCTCGTATATACCACTTCCACTTTTGTATGGAGTCCTGCTGTGCATGCCCAACTTTATGGTTTGGTGGGTCAGACAATACCCAGCTCATGATAGGCAACTCAGGTCTCATGGTAATTTGATGGCCCATGGTTAAATGTTCAGTCTCTACTAAGGCCCAGTAGGAAGGCAAAAGCTGCTTCTCAAAAGGGGAGTAGTTATCTGATGAGGATAACAAGGCTTTGCTTCAGAATCCTAAGGGTCTGCATTGTGATCCCCCTTTAGGGGCCTGCCAAAGGCTCCAGACAGCATCTGTATTTGCCACTGAAACTTCCAACACCACTGGATCTTCTGGATCATATGGTCCAAGTGGAAGTGCAGTTTGCACAGCAGCCTGGACCTGTCACTGGGCTTCCTCTTGTTCTGGCTCCCAATCAAAACTAGCTGCTTTTCTGGTCACTCGGTAAATGGGCCAGAGTAGCACACCCAAATGAGGAATGTGTTGTCTTCAAAATCCAAAGAGGCCAACTAAGTGTTGTGTGACTTTTTTGGTAATAGGAGGGGTCAGGTGCAACAGCGTATCCTTTATTTTAGCAGGGATATCTCGACAGGCCCCACATCACTGGACACCTAGAAATTTCACTGGGATGGAAGGACCCATATTTTTGTTGGATTTATCTCCCATCCTCTCTCACACAAATGCGTTACCAAAAAAATCTAGAGTTTTTACTACTTCTTGCTCAGTAGGTCCTATCAACATGGTATCATCAATATAATGGACCAGTGTGATGTCTTGTGGGAGGGAGAGACAATCAAGGTCCCTGCAGACAATATTATGACATAGGGCTGGAGTGTTGATATACCCCTGAGGCAGGACTGTGAAAGTGTACTGCTGGCCTTGCCAGGTGAAAGCAAACTGTTTCTGGTGGTCCTTACTAATGGCAATTGAGAAAAAAGCATTTGCCAGATCAACAGTTGCATACCAGGTACAAGGGGAAGTGTTGATTTGCTCAAGCAATGATACCACATCTGGGACAGCAGCTACAATTGGAGTCACCACCTGGTTAAGTTTACAATAATATACTGTCATCCTCCAAGATCCATTTGTTTTCTGCACAGGCCAAATAGGAGAGTTGAATGGGGATCTGTTGGGAATCACCATCCATGCATCCTTCAAATCCTTGATGGTGGCACTAATCTCTGCAGTACCTCCAGGAATCCGGTATTGCCTTTGATTTACTATTTTGCTAGGCAGGGGCAGTTCTAGAGGCTTCCACTTGGCCTTTCCAAGCATAATAGCCCTCACTCCACAAGTCAGGGATCCATTGTGGGGTTTCTGCCAGTTACTGAGTATGTCTATTCCAATTATTCATTCTGGAACTGCAGAAATAACCACAGAATGGGTCCAGGGACCCACTGGACCCACTGTGAGATGGTCCTGAGTTAAACCCCATCAATCATCTGACCTCCATAAGCCTCTACTCTGACTGGTGGGCCATAGTGATGTTTTGGGTCTCCTGGAATTAATGTCACTTCTGAGCAAGTGTCTAATAATCCCCAAAATGTCTGATCATTTCCTTTTCCCCAATGCACAGTTACTCTGGCAAAAGGTCGTAGGTCTCCCTGGGGAAAGGTGGGAGGAAGATTAACATTATAAGTTTTTGGTAGTTTAAGAGGTTCCTTCCCCAAGGGGACCTGGCCTTCTGCTCACTCAAAGGGCTCTAGGTCTGTAAACTGTATCAAGTCTGGGAATTGATTAAGGGACCATGATTCTCTGCATCTGTAATTTGAGTTAGGATTTTGTTCACTTGACTTAGAACTCTTCTGCTTATACAGATCCAGAAGAAATTTAGTAGACTGCCCTTGTATTTCACTTCTATGTACCCCATGATCTATTAGCCAATGCCATAACTCCATGGGACTCAGACTATTCGGTGTGCTGTTTTGAATCTTTCATTGCGGTAGCCACGCCCACCTTGCCTTTGGCGATTAATTGCTGATACTTGACTTTTACCGTACTGAGATGGATCACCCCCATAATTGTTAAGGATTCTAATTCCATTACAGTCCCCCCCCCCACAGTAATATCTGGACTGCAGAGAAGAGCAACCACAGAGCTCTTCAGAGAAGATGGTGTTAGTCTTACAAATTTATTCCTCACAGTCCTGGTGAAAAGTGTGTCATCTGGACATTCCTGGGGTGGGTGGGCAGGTCGCAAATGGTAAATCCATTCTGGCATTCCAATCTCTCAAAGCCTTTGAATCCCCTGGTCTACTGTATACCAGGGCAAACCAGGCATCTCAATATCAGACATGCTAGGCCATTGTTTGGTCCTTGCTTCAGTTAACCACCCAAACAAACTGTTAGAGTCCTTTCTAACACCTCAAGCTACAGTATTGAATCCAGAATTTTTGCTTAGTGGGCCCATGTCAATAAATTCAGCCTGATCCAACTTTATATTCTTTCCACCATTATCCCATACCCTTAATATCCATTCACACACATCTTCCCCTGATTTCTGTCTATATAAGTTGGAAATCTCATGCAGTTCTTTCAGAGTATAGCATACTTCCTCATGGGTCACACTTTGATTTCACCTTTGGGGGTTTGTTGTGATTTTAGTTTAGTAATGGGTCTTGAAGACAAGAGGGGTGGGACTTGTGGGTAAGGAGAAGGATTAGAGATGTCTTGCAGGCTACTGACCTCAGGTCATTCCTTTGCATTTTCTTCTGGTGAGACAGGATTAATCTCTTCAGGCAGGTGTTGGAAGACAGATTCCTCAGGGCAGACTGGAAGTTGGACAGTGCATGCTGGAGTTTGTCTGGTACCTGCCTCAGGGCTGGGAGGATGTCCAGACTCCCTGGGGCAGGCCAGAGGCTGGGTAGTGCAGGCTTCCATTTGGCTGGTACCCACCTCAGGGCTGGAAGGAAGTCCAGACTCCTTGGGGCAGGCTGGAGGCTGGATGATACAAGGTTGACAAGGTGTGGTCTCCACAAGGGAGGCCATCGCAGGTTTATCTGGTAAAGTCTCAGCAGAATTTAGGGTTCCAAGGTCCCCACCAATATTATCATCATCCCATATGTCTCCATCCCAATCCTCGGAGTTCCACTCCTTTCCATTCAATGCCTTCACTTTAATTGCAGAAACCCTGCTAGGTTGAGATTTTAGTTTCTTCTGTAATTCTGCTACTTGTACAATGAGAGTCTGGGTTTGATTCTCAGATATCTCAAGTCTGTGGCTACAGGAGACAACCTTTTCTTTCAAGGCACACATAGAAATTTTCATATCATTCATGCGGCATTTAAGTATCAAATTTGAAGTCTTTAGCTCATCTCTTTCTTTTGGAACTGTATCCAGAGTATCTAGGAGGAGCCAGCCAACATTATACTTTTTGACTCCACAAAATTCTGTTAAGGTGTTGAAAACACTCTCACCCAGATCCTTGCTTCTTATAAGCATGGAAGTAGGGGAATCCAGTGATGCTATTTTGCATATATCTATTGCTGGCTCATGCCATGGACTGTTAGCAACCTCTTCCTTTTTGGAAAGGGAGTCATTAGTACCCCTGAATACAATTAGAGTAAAGAGCCAATTACAAAACTCCCAGAACCACTTCAGACATCCCATGTTTAAGACTCTGTCCTCAAGAACCATTCCCAGTACCAAGCTGTATTATTCAGGGTTTTCTCGGGCCCACTGTCAGGGTACCAAATTGCTTTGACCTAGAGAATATGGTCGAAATGACTGTTTGCCTCAAGAAAGCTCAGCTGGTATTGCTGTTTTGTCTTGAACCTCTAGATCAGTCTTGTGTACAACTCCAAGCTCACCTATTATAGGATGAAGACACAAGGAGAAAATTTCATTGTTATATTAATGAATACCCTTGATCAGCCTATTGCACCTTAATCCCCAATATGTGAGGAAGCCCAGCCAAGAACATCACAGATAAAGTGGGGGGTTTCTGAGTGTGTACAAAAGGACAGCTGCAACACCATTAAGCTTTGTAACAAGGAATGCAGGGTACTCATTGTCCAGGACCCCATAATCATCAGGACACAGAGCCAGAGTTTCATGGTGACTATGTAGTGCAGGGTGTGACAGATGGCCACAAAGTGGTCATAAATGATCATGGCCAGGAGAGATTTGTCCAACCCTACAAAAAGCATACATCTGGGTGAGGCAGCCTGTATAAGTTATGACTCTTCTCTGTATCTGTACATGCCCAGCTTCTTTGGGACAGTGGTGGACATGAATCAACAGTCACTAAATGACAGGTTGGAAAGGAAGAACTAATGGGCATGAGGAAGTTGGAATCAGTGATGGTGGCCAAGATGATAAGCAGGTTCCCTTTGAATGTGACTAAATACATGGACAAGGACAGCCCAAAGATGGAGGGCTGCAATTCTGGTTCCTCTGAAAATCCCCAGAGAAGAAATTCTGAAATTTGTGTATTATGCCCTAATTGCCCATATTTGATGTTATCACAAAGAATTATAAAAAATAACATGTCTAGTTTTCAATCAGTCATTACTAAACTCTTTGTAGTTTACATTTTTCACTCAAGACCATATTTTATTTATGGAACAGTTCCCCATTTGGTGAACTCCATGGCCACCTTGATTAGTAATTCAGAACCCACTTTCAGAATATTAATCAAATTGTCATGTAGTCTAAGGTGTTTAAGAGAAATGCATTCATTTATTTGAGGAATGATTATTCAATGCTGTTTTTGTGCCAGATACTGCCTAGGCTATTGTCATAGAGTGGGAAACAAGAATGCTTCATTCTGCTGATGGAGAAAGAATATAAGCAAATAAAAGAATCATATGTCAGATAGTGACAACTGCTAAGAGGGAAAGAGTCGAGGAAAAAGGAGTTAGTCAATCGGGCATGCAATGTTCTCTTGGGGTATTCAACTGAAACCAGCAAATAACATGACATTTGAAGAAGACCTCAAGGAAGAGAAGCTTGGAGCCACAAGGAAAAAGGGGCAGTTTGACCAGCAGAAGAATGCCAAGGTCAAAGACCCCAAAGAAAGTGCTTGTTTCAGGATTCAAGGCCAACAAGGACAACTGTGTGGTAGTGGGATGAGGAAGAGGAAGAGTGGTTAGAGATGATGAATGATGAATTGGCCTCTTTGATTCTAAATCTTCAAGACTCAGGAAGTTCCTTATGAACATGATGTAACCCTTGAACTTTTTTAATTTGTTTGCAATGCTATTCCAAAAATAGCCATTCCTATTTCCTTCTATAGAATTGCATCTAGACTCTGTATTAGAGGACACACTTAATGGAATTTTTGAGCTCATTTGCACTGATCTTTGATGCTATTGCTCACTAAACAAAAACAGACACAGGTACCCAAGAAAACACAAAGAATATAGTGGCCTCCTGGGCCAAATTACTTCTGTGCTTTTCTCATGCCCAGCAACACAGATTTGTCTAGGAGTGGATATAATGCACACTGACATCAGATTGTCTTTTCACAAAATAATTAAAAATGGTAACAAAAAATTCCAACTATCATACCTCTCATGCAAATGAGGAATAGGATATTGATTTTGTTGTGGCCATTTTATACCATGTGTTTACAAAAACATAAAATCTCCTCAATAACCATAGAGAGAGAAAAAAGAATGAAATAGACACGAGAATTGTGATGGTTAAGCTAATGTGCCAATTTGGCCAGGTAATTGTGTCCAGGTGTTTGCTCCAGCAAACACTAGGTAATTGTAATACAAGAGCATTTATGGACTTCGATCACCAGTGAGTTTACTGCGTGGATGGCTGAATACATCTGCATCAATCAGGGAGATTGCATCATCAATGGGTGATGCTTTTATCCAATCAGTTGACTGACTTAAAAGGGGAAGTGATTTCAACATTCAGAGAGAATTCCCCACCTCATCGCTGGACAGCCAACTTCCCCAGAAACTCATCAAGGACCTTTCATTGGACTTTCATGGGAGCCCCTGGTTTGCACCCTGCCTGCAGAACCTGGACTTGTGCATCCCCACAGTCATGTGAGGGACTCTTTTAAAAATCTCATATTATTGACAGATATCTCCTGTTGATTCTGTTTCCCGAGAGAACCCTGACTAATACAGCTTGGTACTGGGAGTGGTTCTTGAGAAACAGAGTCTTAAACATGGGATGTCTGAGGTGGTTCTAAGATTTTTGTAATTGGCTCTCTACTCTAATTGGACTCAGGGGTACTAATGACTCCCTTTCCAATAATGAAGAGGTTTCTAACACCACCAGTCAGAGTAGGGGTTTATGGAGGTCAGGTGATTGAAGGAGATTTAACTCAGGTCCATCTCACAGTGGATCCAGTGGGTCCCCAGAACCATTCTGTGGTTATTTCCCCAGTTCCAGAATGCATAATTGGAATAGACATCCTCAGTAACTGGCAGAACCCCCACATTAGATCCCTGACTTGTGGAGTAAGGACTATTATGGTTGAAAAGGCCAAGTGGAAGCCTCTAGAACTGCGCCTGGCAGCAAAAGACTAAATCAAAGGCAATAACGGATTCCTGGAGGAAAAAACGCAATTTTTCTTCCAGTCAGTGCGCAGCGGACCAAGAAGCTCTTGAGAGCAGTTTTAAAGAAAAAGAAAACAGGAAGGTAAGTTACATCCTTGGATTCATCAGGGTTATGGGGAATCAGCAGTTGAACTTTGAAGAGTACTCTAGAGTGTTAAAAACTTTATTAAAAAGCACCGGTGTAACTATTAAATCCTCAGCTTTTGAGGAAATTTTTTCTCTTGTACAGAAACATTGTTATTGGTTTCAGCCACAAGGGCAGCATAATTTAAACCTGAAACAATGGAAGTTAGTAACGAAAGCTTTAAAAAGGGTTTATCAAAAGGGGAAAGATAATTCCCATACATTTATGGTATTTGTGTAGTCTTGTTTCTGTTGCTCTTGAACCATTACAATCAGATGAAAATGAAGATATTAAACAGGATACTGCTATGACTGGACTGATAGCAGAACAAGCTAATGTTGATTTTAATGAAAATATATATGAAAAAATTCATGAACAGCCAAAAACAGATAAACTCATATTTAATAAAAGGGAAGGAAAGGAAAAGGGATTTTATGGAACTTTTCCAGCGGTCATTATGCCATCAACTCCAAAAAATTTGCCGAGCCAAAACTAGTGTGAGAGCTCCATCTAGCCACAATAATAAATCAATACCAACTTGTGTGTGTCTGATATGCCAGAAAGGATTACACTGCGCCAATGAATGCCATTCTAGATGTCATAAGAATGGCAGTCTCATTATAAGTCCGGAAACTTAAGGGGAAGAGACTTTTTATATCAGTGGGGAGCTTATTTGAATATTCCTAACATTTCTGATACAGCTAAATCTCTTATTACTCTCATTCTTAAGCCTCTTTAAAGAGAATCTAGGAAGCCCAAAAGATTGTAAAAAGCAGCCCGCCTCAACAGCACCTCCTGTTTGAAATTTACAATGGATTAATGTTAATTCCACCCCCACAGCTTTCAAATTCTTGGCAAACTTCTGTGTTGCCACCTAAAGAAGTGCCGGCCTGGACTTTGCCACTACCAAAAATTAATACTTTAGAAACAAAATAAACTCTGTCTGGCCAGTTCAGGAGCAAAAGGGACAATTCCAAAAAATTTGGTAAGATTAATATTAGAAGGGTCTAGCATTAATTACAGGGGCATCACTATTCTGCCACAGAGTTAACTAAAATAAGGAAAACATTCCATCAGCAATTTTGTAAACCTCCTACTGCTTACATTATGATAAGGCTGTGGTATGATAGAGGCTAATAAAATTAAACCACTGGAAAAGTAAGAAAACTTTGCAATACAGTTTCCAGAAAAATTCCCAAAGCAGTAAAATCAAAGATGTATGTTTCTATTGACGTGTTGCAACTTGTTTTGTGTTTGTCTGTTCAGTGTCAGTGTATATTTTGATACCTCCAGATGGTAATATTAAATTGATAAATGAAATTATTAAAATAGCCAGAAATTAAATAAGTGTTTATATTAATAAATAAATATGGGTATTAATTTAAAATAATAAAAATAGTTATGATCAAATTAAACCATTATTCTAACAAGTTTCTTTAATGTTGATGATAATTGTATGTTTTTAGAAATTTGCTTGGAAACAGTTTCCAAAATCATTGTGGTAACTTAAATATGGAAGGTATATAGAATGTGATTTTATTATTAAAGAAAAGAAAGTAATTTTATCTTAAGATAAAATGACTAGTTATTAAAAGAAAGTTAAAGTTTTATTTTTTCTCAAAGTTTCTCAAGTCATTAATCTGTTTTAGTAAAAGTTTACCCAGAGTTTTTCCCCTGCATAATCAGTATGCAAAAAAGAAAATCTGTTTCATCAAAGTAGCTTCTTATACTTTAACCTTATCATTTCATTGAAGAAACAAGTGTTACCACTTTTAAAAAAGCATAATGTTTAAACCTGCTTTCTCAAAAAGAAGCTTTTTATTTCAAACTGTTACAAATGATTTGGCCTGTTACCTAGAAAAAAAAAATACTAAAAATAATTAAGTTCATGTGATATATTATAAGTTGAATGAAGTATTTAAAACTGTTGTATAATTAAAAGAAATTTTCTAATTTTATGACAAAGTTATATGACTAAAAATTTCATGTGAATACTTTAAAAGTGTATAAAATTCCTGAAAATTTAATAATGTTTCAGTGTAATATTAAATAAAACTATACAGTTATTAATCATAATTTTAATTATTTAAAAATATAATAATAACATGTGTCATAAAAACTACCTCTCTGCCTAAAAATCAAAAGGCAGATGCTTTAACTTAAGTTTATCTGATTTGCTCTACCTCTGCCAAAGAAAAAACAAGCAAGTCTATAACTACAAAAAGAAAGCAGCCATTAGGGGCTGCCAGAGGTAGTGCATAACAGTAAATTATAGCAAATTAAAGTAACAATCCTGCAATATGCAGCAGTCCCAAATATTACCAGTTTGGTAGAAAAAATTAATCTTCTTAAATAAGTCAAGCCAGCCCACATTCCACTTTCTGTAAAATAGCCAACAATAAATCAAGTTTATGTTCAAGATTGTGAGCTACAGCCCCAATTCTAATTATAATGTTAACAACAAAACCAACACAGGTATTAAAATTACAAGTTAATGTATTGCCCCACAGCCAAAATAGGAAATAATAATTTGTTTTTATCTATGCCTCAAACTATACAAAATAAAGAAATTAGGGTCATTCTAATCATGCTACTAAAATTCTTAAATGCATAAAAAATAAGTTTATTCATTGGCTGTCCACTGGTTAAAAGTCTTATTATTTTTTGTTGTTATATAATCTAGTGTAGTTATGAATTATGTATAACATACTTAAATACTAAGCAAAACGTTAATGCACTACATTGCATACTTAAGTAATTTAATAATTTGTATGTTACACATAAATGTATTTTATTACATGTATATGTAAATTTTAACCTTTTTTAAATTTCAGGAAAAATAATGGAAACTAAAATAGTAATCACATCAAGGATGTTTTATAACAAATTAAAAAAGATAAAGCGCATTTCAAAAGGTTTTGTATTCTTCCTTGGAGTAGCTGGCCACTCTCCTGGGGACTGATGCATAAACCTTAAAATATATTGCCCAAGGAGTGTTGTGTTTCTTCCTGGGGAGGCTGACCCCTTCCTCAGGAATTAGCAAAATACTCACAAGTTGGCATCTATAGTATCAAATTCATTAATCCTAAGCACAGTCAACCAAAACTCTACTATCAGTTGCTAATTCAACACTTCCCAGCTAAAAGCTAAATATTGCTAAGTATATATATAAAACTGTTTATTTATCTGTCATTCCTTAACTTTGGTCAATATTAACTTAATCTTTTAATTGATTATGTTATTCATGTTTTTCTCTCTAATTGTCAGTAATAAGCTTATTAAACTAAATATACGTATTAACATTTATCTTGTATCTATCCAGGACTCTAGCCAACAATAAGCCAAGTTTATCAGTGTATCCCCTGGTTTGGTAAGCATGTGAATGTATGTATACATTTTATAAAAGATTGGAATATAACAGTTAAACTCCTGTTTATAAATAATCCTTCACTTATTTTATATTCTTTCAATTATTAACAAAAATACATGAATTAATATCAATAAAAGGTCCTGCCACCAGAAATGTTCAATACACCCACCAATTGTCAATATTCTGTCTTTAAGTCTTTACCCCTTACTCATTCTGCCTTCCCACAAGCATGTATTTACCCTCATTGCAGCCCCCTTAAAAACACTTTTAACACAACTATATAAACATATCCAAAATTCTCTTATCCAAGGAAATAACCCCAAGGGTCAAGCTCTTGTAAAAAAAACAAACATTCACTTACTAAAATTAATATTGCAAGAACAAAGAAGGGGAGATGGAGGAAAATCTGCTAAAGACAAACTACCTAAAGCATTGCTTACCTCAAATTTTCTTAATAGACAACCAATTTTTAATACCACAGCAGCAGAAAGACAATGGGAGGTTAATAAAAAGAATGAAAATGAAAAATGCGAACAACCAATATATTGTAAAAATGAAACAACCAATAAATGGGCAAAAGGAGAGGTAATAATTTGGGGCTGAGGTTTTCCTCTTATCATTACAGAAACAGGAGTACGGCAGTGCATCCCCTCCAGAAGAATCAAACCTAGATTTGAAGATGCTGCCAAAACTTAAACTATGGACATGCTGGTTTCACATTGGATTAATTATAGGTAAAATATTAGGTCAAGGTCAGATACCATATCATAATTACACTTATTGGGCATACATAACCAACCCACCTTTTTTAGAGCTGTTGACTTGGAACTATGAGTCTTATCCAATTTATCTTAATCAATCTCACCATTTTTTGGGACCTATAGACATATGGCTACCCTTAAAGCCAAAAGAAGAAGGGAAATTTATAGAAAATTTAACTTTACCTTTTATAGACCACCCTTTTTTTATTGGATATGGTTCCGTATGCAAGCAACCTAAACATCGCAGGGTAGTTTTATCAGAGAAAAATCAAAATCATATTCTCATTTTTCCTTCTTCGCCATATAAAATCAGAAAATATGATAAATCTTTCATGTTCCTCTCAAAACAGATTACTAAATTACAAATGGCATATATATCATGGGTTTACAGAGGTTGTGTTGTTTAATGATTCCTATAAAATTGTAAAGGATCGGGCCCTTATAGGCATACCGAAGCCTTTTAAAAACACAACCATATCTTGGTTTATTAATAATTGAACCATAATCACTAATGACAGTAATCTTTATTTCTTGAATTTTGGTAATACAGCATTTACTAACAGCTCAATAAACTGGAAAAATCAAGGAGATATATCCCACAACCATGGGACACTAAACTTAATAAAATTCAAAATTATTTGTGGAAATTCTTTTTGAGAACTGGCCCAGGTTTTGAATGTCAAGGCAGTACAGCTAATATTACCAGTTTAAAAAGAAAATCAACTCAATTTCTTACAGTATGTGTACAAGATCCGATAGTTTTTATCATTGGAAAAGTAACTTTTGGTGAAAGGAACGTTAGTTGCTCCAATTGCTCTGTATTTACATGTCTTAAGAATTCATAGATACAGGAAAATCAAACTCTTTTTAGAGAAAGAAGAAGAAAAGGGCTATGATTACCAGTTCAGATGACCAGACATTGGCAGCAGTCTCCAGAATCCCAGTTGCTTTGGCATTTCCTCAACCATTATTTAAAAAGAACTAAAAGACTGATTGGACTTTTAATAGCAGGAATTTTGGGACTGATTGGCATCATAACTGCTGCAGCTGTTGCTGGCACAGCCCCACATCAAGGAGTCCAGCCTCAACAATATGTTAAGGACTGGCATAAAAATGCAAGTGAGATGTGGCATAGCCAGTCTCACATTGATATGGAACTGAATTATCATATGGATGATCTTGAAACAACTATTATACACTTGGGTAATCAAATCTAAAATTTAAACTTGTTAAGAGATTTTAAATGTGATTGGAATGAAAGTTCTTTTTGTATTACTCCTTTGCCTTATAATAATAGTGAACATGATTGGGAAGAAGTAAGAAATCATTTGATTGGATATAAGCATAATATTTCTGTAAGTATTTTAGAATTGCAAAAGAAAACATTGAGTATGTTTCAAAATGAATTGAAAGAAACCCCTGGTGCAGAATTTTGGAATGAATTATCTGAAAATTTAAATATTGTCAATCTGTTTCACTGGTGGAAATAAAAAACAGTTCGAACATCATTTTGGATTGGACTAGAAATTATTGTTAGATGCATTTTAATTGTTTGCATTTTCAAGGGTAGAGTAATGACATATATTCATAGAAAAAATGAGAAGTTAGATCAGATAAATGCATTTATGTTAAGAAAATTAGCCATGAAAAACTAATTTTACATTATTTGTAGTAGAAAGTAGTATAATAATAACCCCTTGATTTTAATATTAATTATCTGCACAAAAAAATTGACTTAAGGAACCTGAAGAAGTATAAAATATAAATGAAATTGCCTTCCATGTAAGAGCTCAAAAGCTTGACTGGTAGTCAATGATGGGTAAGATTCTCAGAGGAGAACAACCTAAGACAGGTACAGTCACAAGAGCCTATGGAAGAAGACAAGTGTGACAGGAGGTCACCTTGTATCAGCTTATAAAATGCTTCCTATAGTCTTCACTGAAAAATTAAATTAAAAAGGTGGGTGTATTTAAATTAAAAAATTAAATAAAAAATCAAATGATGGAGTTTCAATTAAAGGCCATGACAACTGACAGAAAGCAGGCAACCTTGGAATGTAGGAGACAGGTGCCTCTAGTCTCAATACACTGAGATAAGATCTGGTAGGAGCCTAGTGGGGAAGCACCCTGAGCTTCAAAGAGAGTATAATGTGTACATTAGATAAAGATTTACAAGGTCTGCTACATCCAGGAATGTAGAGAAATGAGCCATTAACCCTTAAAACTTGCTGATTTTAGTAAAGTGTAAACTGTCACGTATCTATTGTCTTTGCACATGTGCACACGTATTTTCTTTGTTTTAAAGCTAAATAAATGCCATGGTATTTTATGCAGTAGGGCTCTCCTCCCTTTGGGATGGAGGGTCCCCTGACCCCAGTTATTTCTTTCTCACCTCTTCTCTTTGTCTCATTTTTTCTCATCCACGGTACCATTTTCATGGACCCATTTCCTGAACATCAACATTTATTCACTTTCTTCTCCCCAATTTCATATTCTTGTTTTATTTCCTTAACATGTTTCCCAGTAACTGCAAACCAAACAATCCTTTAGCTGAAATTCACATTGACCCAGAGGGATCACAAAAGTGACCTCCAAATTCTATTACTTCAAACCACCTGTGACTCCCCACTGTACAATGAAGTCAAAATATCACAGGTTCAATGCAACCTTGACTCTCCCTGGCTGACCTGTCATTGTCCCCTCACCCTGTGGCTGCCCTCATGGACACTGGTGCCCAAGACTTTGAACCTGACTGGCTCCTTTGCCAGATCTTCATAGTTTCCATACTAAATGCATTTATACCACATTTCACTCTGCTTTGGTCTCTCTGGCAGATCCATTTAGTATTTTTTCACTCCCTTTCATTCTGGTAACTGAAACACCCATTCAAGTTAGTTGTCAGTCATCTAGATTTTTAAACTTATCCATAACATTCCCACAGGAAGATTTGTAACAAATCCTTGCACACACCTAATGTGAGTAGTGGAGACTATCCTAGTATGTTGCTTTTATTGAACTCCAGTCTTAACCCTGCCAGACTGAGTGCCCTAAGAGATGTAAAAATGTTCAATATACATATTGTTGCAGTAAGCCAGATTGATTGGAGGCTCAATAATAATAGAAGCTGAAAAAATATATATTGTGTGAATGAACAAAAGAAGGTAGTTTCACAGGTACTGTAAATGATGAGAGAGAAGAAGCTGAGAAATATTAAATAGGTGGAAAGATATGCTAGGGACATTCTTTCCACATTTAAAGATGTGAAACTACATGTGGGTCAAGACAACATTTTGCAAGAATTAAAGAATAGAATAAATAAAACTCTATAAGAAGTAGAGCATCTCATAATAGTATAAAATAATAAAAAATAAATTCATGAATCAATCTCTTCTGTGTGTGTGTCTGCACATGCACTTTGGATGACAAAGTTAACTGTATTTGTGAAGTTGAGAAATGGTCAAAGTTTTGCAAGCCATTGCACTAAAGGCAAGGAAAGACTAAAAAGAAGACCAGTCCCTGCTAATTTTTCAAGGTCTTTGAAGGGAGATATAATGGAAGAGTGAGCTTGGAGAGAGAACAGACAGCCTGTGTGGGAGAAAAGGCTCCTCCAGACTCAAGGACCACAGAAGGGGCAGATATTCTTGTTGCACCTACCTTGTTGTGGTCTCCACATTGTGCCCTTATCTACCTGCTAGTCCTATGCCTGTCCCATATTTATTTGATCACTTTTGTTTTTATATGGACCAATAAAAGTTGAAGCAAGTCTCTATTTCACTTTTCTTTCATGGTATTCTTCTCTTTATTATTCTAGAGCTTTGGATTTTGAGCTGTTTCTTAAAAAATTTACAAACACAATCCAGTGCTAACTTTTTTCCTTATCCAACATGCAAAGTCCTTCTTGGTCCATTGTCTGAAAAATCCTGAATGTGCCACATCAATCTACTGTCTTAAACTTACCAAATTAATTCTCAGGCCATTATGCTATGCAAATACTTATTAACATGTCTTCTGATTTCTACAAGATAATATATGATTCAAATGTGCAGAGGCTCCAACTGTTTTGTTCTCTTTTATGTTTTCAAAAAAGTATATCAATATATGTACATTCATATAAGCAAAAAGTTTAAAGCAATGTGAATTTATTGAAATTAAAAAAATCAGATAGAATGATATGGATTAAATATAGTTGTTTCAAAACAACCTTATTAGACAAAACTGAATGCAGTATCTAATAGTAATTTCTGAAAACAAAATTGAAAAGGAAATACTTTTAAAATATCAAAATCAATTAATAAATAAAATGATAAATTCCTGAAAATATAAAGATATATACAAAAACACATTTTAAAATCAGGGATGGAGCAATATCATAGTTATAATTTCATTTCACAAATCATTTATTGATTGAAATATCTTATATTAAGTTAAAGTCCATGTGTAGTTGAATGGTAAGGAAGAATGCCTTACATAAGGTTGTAATATGTAATGCAACTTTCAAAAATTCATGTAACCACAAAAGGGAAAGATACAATTAGGAAAACCAAGATGTGAAAACAGGGGCCAATACATTATACACAGTTCTTCGATATTAAAGAATTTTCTGTTTTGATAAACAGTGGAAGTAATGTAATATGCAACACTGATTGACTTGACTATGCAAAATTTATAAATTGTCCACCATTCCCTCAAGTATATCATAAAAGAATTTAATGGCAGACAACAAAGTTGATGAAATAACCTGCAGTTTATGTTTGAGGGAATCAATAAAAAACAAGAGTAAACACATTCAGAACAACAAATACAAAAACAAAGACAAGAAATAATTTGATCAATGAAGAAAAGATATGGTTAATTAATCTACATATCTTTAAGCTCCCCATTAAAGGCATAAAGGCTAGGTAAATTTTAAGTATATCCCTTTTAACCCATTAAATAAAAGTTATCATTTATCATGTGAAAACCCAACTCTTCTGTCTACATTATATAAATTACCTTTACATATATATTTTTTCTTTCTCTCATTCTCTCATTTTTTCTCTCAGTCCACATCTAAATCTCTCTGCCTCTCATTTCCTCTCCCTCCATCTCTCTCCCTCTCTTCTTTCTCTTTCTGTCTCTCTCTTTCACCATCTCTTTCTCTGTCTATCTAACTCTTCCTTCTGAAACCATTT
>JAQZBX010021646.1:0-32130 GCA_029593785.1 Cabassous unicinctus
GTTCTTGTTATTGATGACTAGCCTTACGAGTCTTTGCTCTTGTAATTGAAACTTAGCCTACTGTTATGGGGTGCCTAAGGGTTGCCACCTGAGAGCCTCCTTGTTGCTCTCTCTAAGCCAAACTCAGCATATGAATGCATTACCTTCCCCCCAGCGTGGGACATGACTCCCGGGGATAAGCCTCCCTGGCAACGAGGGATTAATACCAAGTGCCAACTGGCAATATGACTGGAAAAAGACCATGAATGAAAGGGGGAAAAGGTAAAGACAAATTAGTTCTTGTGGCTAAGAGACTTCAAAGAGAGTCGGGAGGTCATCCCAGAGATAACACTTATGCACACCTCAGTAGGATCTCATAGAACACCAAAATGGATATCATCCCACACAGAGGGGCTCCTGAGGGCTCTGGAGACACCCAGGTCCTATATAAGGGGGGATAGCTCCAGAGATTGATGTCTTATCAGTGGGCTCTACTTTGGAATCTGTGCTCCTGAGAGTGACAAAGTTGGACTCAAATAAGTCCTCCCTGCACATGGTCCATCAGTCCCTTCTATTCAAACCTATATATGATGCTGGAGTTTGTACGTGTACTTCCAGAGTCTGGTGCCTCTGGCCTGCCCATGTGCCAGCTGTGCCTGGAATCTCGGTGGAGCTGCAACTCCTACTCTACAGCTCAATGGACTCACCCAAGTCACCTGGTGAGGAGACGATGATGGACAATTGCCATCCCAGGGAATGGAGAAAGCCTGCAGCCGCAGGCAGGATAATCCCATCCACCATACCCATGGTATATAAGCCCCCTCTCACTTGGAGGTGGAGTGGACATCACCATCCCAAACTCCTCAGGACTGGGGGAAGAGGTATGGACTAGAGTGGACTTAATGGTATTCTGCTGTAGACATAATGTAATTCAAGCAATGGAAGAAATTACAACAGTGAGGTGGAGCCAGTGGCCACTAGATGCTTTTGGGGCAGGGAAGGGAAAAGCAGTTGTTATATAGGTGCTTTTTCAGGACTTGGGAATTATCCTGAGTGACATTACGACGACAGATTTAGGCCATTTTACATCAGCATATAACATGTAGAACTGTGTGGGAGAGAGTGTGGTCTACAATGTGAACTATGGTCCACGCTTAATGGCAAAGCCCCAGAATTTGTATATCCATTACAGGTGATGTGCCACACTAATGATAGATGTTTATGTGGTATGTTATGAGATGTGTGGGAGGTGGGGAACATGGAAATCCCTGTAATTTTTGTGTAACATTTATGTAATCTAAACATCTTTTAAAATATATATATATATATAAAAGAGATATCATCAGAGATGCTTTCTCATTAAACTCAGCTACTGTTGATCCTGGTGTCCTGCCACATGGCCACCAGGTATATGGCATGGCTCATTTCCTCAAAGTTGAGCTGCTCCGCGGGCCCAGCCCCTGGAGGGCCTCATTCCATGCCTCTGTGCTCTGCTGGTTCTAGACTCTGGCACCTCTCTCAGCCTCTCAGGGCTTCTCTGCCTTTCTGAAGCTGTAGGCAAACTTGGAATCCCCTCTCTCTCTACTTTCTCCTTTCTTTTACCTGGCAGAATCAAAATGGAAGCTTCTTTTTACTGTATGTCTCTCTCTGTGTGTCTCCATTTGTATAAAGCTCCAGTAAGAAGGTGGAGACCCAGCCTGAGTCATGCCTCACTGATGTAGTCCAATCAAAAAGGCTCCAAACCCACAGGAATGGATTAGTTCAAGAACAAAATCTTTTTTCTTTTTGGGATTCACAAAATTCAAACTGTCACAGGTAGTAGAATGATGATGACCCCATGTATTGAGAATAGTAATAAGGGAGACATATAGCAAAAAGTTCGTGAGTTCAAATTTATTTTTGTCCCCAGTTGACTTGTCCGTAGATTACCCAGCTGGTGTTTGAATACTCAAGACTATTTCTTAGCAGTGATGATAAGGGTAAAGATACAGAAAGATATAGAAACTTTTCCCCAGAAGACCTGGGAGAAGATGAAACCTGGTCAGGGAGAACATATGCAGTGAAATGGGAAGTGGGCCAAAAGGCAAGTCCTTGCAGGGGAACCTGATAATGGGAATAAAAAATAAGTGAGAAATTTCCAGCATCAGAAGAATCCACAAAAGGTGATGAGAAGGAATGATCAAAAAGATAGGAAGAGAACCAGAAGGGAACATGGGTCATAAAAATTAAGCAAAAAGCGATCTTCACAAAGAATGGAGTGGTTGACAGTATTAAATGCTACGGGGCATCAAATACGATGAGAGTGAGAGGAGTCCATGGGATTTAACATTAGGAGGTTATAATGACCCTATTAGAATAGCTTCCATGGAGTAGTGAGTGCAAAATCAGATTGTAGAGTTATAAAGTATGAGTGAATTATGAGGATGTAAAGACAACATGTGTAGACCATGGCTTTAAGGAATTTGACCTGTGAAGGAAGGGGGAAATTGAGAGTGAAGGTAATGTAGAGGAAAACTGTTTTACCAGATAAAACATTTAAGCCTGTTTATTGACCACAGGAAAGCAGCTCCTAGAGAAGAAGGATTGAAAATATAGTAAAGAGAGGGGGAAATTGATGGAGCAAGGTCTTGAAGAGTATAGGAAAGAAGGAGACCAGGAAATGGGATTATGCTTCTTTTGAAACTGGAGAAAAGGTGGAACCTCAGTTCTGTTCATACTAGGAGTCAGACATGTAAGGATGAACGTGGATGATGAGGACGGGGGAGCTATGGGCTGCTGGGAGTCACTTTGCATATGGGAATACCCAGCCTCCAGGGGAAGAGATTTTCCTAAGTGAAACAAAAATTGAAGGAAAAAGTTGAGGGGAACAAGTTGGGTAGGAAGGGATATTTGGTGTATTGCACACTGTCATTTGAATTTTATCTACTGTAGACCACAGAGTTTATGCCTAACTCTTAGGGAGGAAAAGGCTGAAAATACACAACAAGAACAAAATTAAAATATTGTTCTGCCAAAGTCTTATGGGACACGGAGAGCTCAAAACTGGAGCAGCTTTAGTGCCAACAGCTTCAGCAGCAAAGGGTTAAGCCAGACTCAAGTGAACTCAATTCTGGGCATCGGTGGTGGACATCAACTTCAGAAACAGCACTTGTGGCCAGCATGCACATTTGCCAACATCAGCAGTATTTTCAGGGATATTGGCAATCAAGCATGGGGGTGGGGAAGAATGCTTTAAAATAAGACATGGGAAGATAATATTCTTAAATATTTCCCATTTATTTTTTATTTCTCAGGGGTTATTTTATCATCATCACAATCACTATCATCATCACTACCTGCTCCTTCTAATATTAAATCTTCAGCAAAAGAATGTGTCTTACTAACTCCAAGAAGATAAAACTCAACAGAACCAAGCTGTAAATAGTCTTTTGTAAATCTATAGAGCATGTGTGCACACACACTCACACACACACACACAAAGTCTTGAAAGCCATGATTTTCAAATGCAGGAGCCAGGTCCTTGATGGAGACAGATATTTTTGTTAGTCTAAGAGTCTTGACTTAAAAATGAATAACCATCACTTGAAGCAAAAGGTCTAATACTTATAGATCAATAATATATTGGAAAGAGACTGCAGAATATGTAGCGGATAGGTCCCACCCAAAAGTTTCAAAAATTTAAGCAGCTAGTACAAGGACTTACTCTTCCAAGAGAATGTGACCACAACATGCCAGGAGTTCTGGGGAATTAATGACCCTGGAGCAACCTTCCAGAGACTGATGGAAGTTGGGTGTCAATAGCCCTCATCACTTGATGGCATTTGTTCTACGCTGGCTCCCAGAGCTCTCAACAGGATTAAGCTACAGTTACTTAGAGAGGAAACTTGCTTGAGAGGACACCCTTTACTGGCTGTCTTCCTTTCTCTACCTGACTCCTACTTTCCTACTGACATTTCCTAGGATTGCTTCTCAAATAAACTACTCACACTAGAATCCTTTTTTCAGAGACTGATTTGGAGGGAACCCAAACACACCTTGTGACATGAGTTAACATGAATAAATCTGCAGCAGTTAGGGGAGAAAGATGGGAAAAGTTCATGGCCAGTTGCCTTAAGCTCCTCTGTGAAAACAGAATGCAAAGTCATCTTTTTAAAAGAAAGGTAAGGAGTGAATGAAGTTGTCTAAGAACTGTTGTGAGAACAGATGAGGATACCAACTGGGACCACATAAGAGTATCGCAGAACAGTGCTGAGAACTTAGCTAAAGTTGGAAACCCAACCTGCACAGTCTTGTGCTTTCCCTTTCCCACTGCATCCAGCCATGTGGGAGCAGATGCAGAGAAGCAGATGGTCAAATTGATCAAAAGAAGGGACTATTTAGGGAAGTTGCAGCATAAAGCCAATGGGGTGAGAGGGACTGAAGCAATTCACCATGCCCAGGAAAGACAGAAAAACTGTACCTGGAGAGACAAAGGAGGAAGTAGGAGGTGAGGCTGAAGGGTATGTGTGGTGAGAAAAAAGAAACAGGGGGGGTCAAAGGCATAGGAATTTTTGTTCAGAAAATGGCAAAGTGATACATGACATTTCAGATATGGACAAGTCCTAAGGGATGGCAAGGACCAAAAAAATGGCTATGGGAAGGGAACACTATCAATACCACAGAACTAAACGACTACCATGAATTGAAGTAGACCCTATTCTACAGAGGCAGCAAAAGATTGCTTTAGATTTGCCATTTGTTATGCTTTGGGTTCTGATTGAGCCTTTAGAGAAAAAGAAAGATGTCATTTTCCTCTTCATTTTTTCTTTGCCTTCCTTTCTGTCTTCTCCCAAAAAGCGAGGATGAGATGTTGTGACCCATTGCTTTATTGGTCTAACCATAGCCAGGAAAACACGACTAAGAACTTAGCAGCCAGCAGATGGGAAGAATTCCTGCCCAGGGTATTGGACAACAGGAGCTCTAAGATTCCTTCCAACTCTGATTGCCTGATCTGCAGGGAATCCCCTTCCTATCAACCAAATGCAAAATCCCTGCGCTCACGAGCCATGTCTTATTCTATCTTATTTGGGCCTAGCTCAGTGCTAGATGCACAGGGAGTTCTCAATAAATTCATACTACTGGGCTATGGTGGCTTGGAGCAATATACCCTAGAAAAACATGTTCTTAATTTTAATCCATTCCTGTGGGCATGAACCCATTGTAAACTAGACCTTTTGATCTTGTTACTTCAGTTAAGGTATGGCCCAATTCAATCAAGACTTAATGCTATTATTTTTTTAAGCAGAATGAAATCATACACATAGCAAAAAATCCACGAGAAGAAGCCAGAATTCAATGGAATCCATAGAAGTCAGGAGAGGCCACTATATACATTTAGATGGGACAGAGAAGCCAAAAACCAAGGATCACCAGCAGCCAGCCCCAGAACACCACAGCCTTCTAGCAGAAAGCCTCACCTGGATGGCGCCTTGATTTGGGACTTCTCCTAGCCTCAAAACCATGAACCAATAAATTAAGCCAACCCATTGCATGCCATTTGCTTTAGCAGCTAAGAAACTAAAACAACTGGGTTGACCAAAAGTTTCTAAAACCCTTGGGCTTGCAGAAACTAAGACCAGCTCACAATCAGATGGAACCTGCATGCACATTTTAAACAGAATGTTCCTCAAGCTGCCTCATCCACTTCAGCCTGTGGATCTTTAAATTAACAGTGGACCCGGCCATTGCCCATCCCCGTGGCTTGCGGCAAACAGGCATGTCACCCTTGCCACAAAGGCACTCCCTTTCACCACTAGACTATGCAGCATTTTGTAACAATAAATATTGCTACAAGAGCAAAAATCCATTGACATCTCCATGGCTCAAAGGCCTTGATTGGTGTGTGTTAATGACGGGCCCCTAACTCCATCTTCATTAATTACACATCAAGGACACATTTGACTGTGTGGCCCTGGGGGCTGATGATTGTGCAGTGACTGAGAGCTGGGAAGGCTGCATCTTAACGACCTTGGCAGGCCTGGCCCTGGGGGCTCCCACGGGAGCCTCCACAGGGGCAATTATAAATACAAACACTGCAGCAGGCTTGCTCAGACTGACAGAGAAAATGAAATCCCTGCTCTGCAGGAGGGAAAGTGCCAATGTTAATATATTCAAGCATGTGCAAGGGAGGGGTAGAGTGGGGGGATAAACAGCTGTCTGAGAAAGTGAGAAGTTGAATCGTGAATATATCATCATCATAATTATCATTTGCCTGCCTGTTACACTTTAACGTTTATAGGATTGTTTTTTTTTTCTCAAATTATCTCATTTCCTCCTCTGTATTAGGGCAGGATTTGTCTCATACACAGTGCCTAAGTCAGTGCCAAGTACAGAGAAGGCACCCTATAAATATGCAGTGAATGAATGAATTGGTAGACGATTCCAAGAATGGTCAAGGGAGCCAGGCATCATTGCTTTGTCCATTTCTCAGATGAAGCACCTGAAGTGCAGAACATTTTAAGGACTTGCCCAGAGTCACTCTGCTAAAAGGAGGCAGTGCCTGGGCTCAGTCCCAGGCTTTCTGTTTCTGCTTCCCAGGTCCATTCAGACCACGATGTTCTAGAATTCCCCACCTTCTCTGAACAGCAGGCCTTTGCCCTTCAGCTCCCCCAAATCTGATCAGGGTCCACTTCCATAACACAAAACACATCAAATTGTCATTGCTAGTCTGGAATCCGTCCGACCTTTAGGCTCCGGGGATGCTCATAGTCTCCTTCTTAAGGTGTGCCTTGTTGGGTATCCGTTGTCACAGGCCCTGCTCCTTTCTGCTCTGAAGTGAACATAAGAAGTATTCCCAGTGAAGCCTAGATGTGATAGATACTTTCCCTTCTTGCCCCAGGAAGACTGAATCTCTAGCTTGATGGTCAAATAGAGGCATTCATCACAAGTTTCCCATTGAGAATTGAGACTGGATCTCTCAGACAACATGTCACATACTACATGACAAACCAAAGTCCACTGCCAGAGAAGTATGGAGATGGGATTCCACCAGAACTTCTAGCAAGCTTCTCGTAGTTGAGGGAAGAGGGCTGGACATGCCCCTGGATTATCAAGGCTGTCCGTTTCTCCTGAGGTCTCCAAATAACTCTTAAACTTCTGATGTTTTGCCATCCCAGCATGCATTTCCCTTCTGGTAATTTCTACTGGGAAAGCCTTTCCCTGTCCACAGTTCATCTTGTCTGAGTGCAAATCAACCCCTCCTCTACAGCTCCAGGGATAGATGCCTGCATTTTAAATGTTACCAGCAGTGAGAGATGGGTGTGTAACTCAGGTTGTTCAAATCAGACTCAATCCCTAGATGTTTGCTGGAACTATTAAGAAAGAGTAAGTCATTTTTGCTTTGGTAGAGAATAAGTCTAGAACTCCTACCAGCCATATTAATTTGGGGAGGGAAGAGCCTTATGGAGAATTAAGTAGAGTAAAGCAGAGCCAAAGAGGGAGAAACAGAGTCCTAATGCTAACAGGATTCTTGAACCCGATTTTATAATGACTGCAGATGACTCAAGAATGGCTGAATATGAGCTACACAAATTTCACTATACAGTTAAGGTAATACAATTAGAGTCAACAAACCATATATTCTACAGCTGTGCTATCCAATGCAGTAGCCATTAGCCACATGTGACTGTTGAGCAGTTCAAATGTGGCAAGTCCAAATTGAGATGCGCTGCAAGTGTAATATACACCCTGAACTTGGAGGTCTTACTATGAATAAAAGAATGCAAAATGCTTCGTTAAAATGTTTATATTTATTACATGTTGAAATGATAATATTTTGAACATGTTGGGTTAAATATAACATATTATTAAAGTTAATGTCACCTATTTCTTTTTTCTTTTTTAATGTGGCTACTGGAAAATTAAAATTAATTGTGTGTCTTACATTGTATTGCTATTGAACCATACTATTCTATGAAGTGGGGATTTTGATATTGATTTCCAATTAGTCTCCTAAAGACTCCATGACAGTTCTTAAAGGACTTTTGCTAAGAGTGGAATGACTATATAATTTATTGTTAAAGCCAGAACATATTGAAATCAAGAAGTAAAAGAGAACACTATGAATAATTATTCCAGGATAACAAGCATATATCAGGATTGTCATGAGCAACCCAGGACTTAGTAGTCACCCAGACTAAGATTCTTCTTCTTCTTTTATTATCTGGGTTATTCTGATCCTCTCTTGCAAGCCCCTTACAATTGCTATGCTTTATTCATCTGAGTTGATATATTGCTTTTGGAAATTCTCCATTTCTTCTTACGCAATTGTTTAAAATTTGCTTTTCAGATCTTTTATCAATTACTTTGTTAAAAGTTTGTTTCTGATATATCATTTAACTATTTTTTATTAATTTGACAAATATGAATTAGTTCCTGTGATGCTCCGGACATTTTATGTCCCAAGAATGTTCATCCTTTCTGTGGGCATGGTGCTGGGGTTCTGTCTGTCTTTCTACAGATGGGTGCTGAGTGTCCTGCATCCTTCTGTGCATTTGTGGCATACTCTCCATCTTAGATGATGGGAACTTCCACACAGATTTCTCAACTGAAAGCAGATTGTCCCTTTGAACAGAAATGTGGACATCTTGGCATTTCCTGGGTACCAACATTAAATATCTCCCAACAGCAAGATCTAAGTAGTACCTCTCCTAAAATGTGTCATGGAGGTCCTACATACAGCCTTGTACACACCGTTCTTAGTCTGCATAGACCTGAAACACATCCAGGAAAGGAATGCTCAAAGATCAGCTTTCCAGACACTGATGCTGAATTGGAAAACATTCCAAATGAATGGTGATGCTGGAGTCCATGATGGGTTTCCACTTACTTGTAGAAAATGATAGAAGTCCAGAGAAGCAGAACTATATCTCACAAAGGAGGACAGAAAGCCTAGCTGTAATAAAAAATAAATAAATAATAAATCTTCAATGCAATTGCTGAGATTACTGATCCAACATCCAACAACTTTTGACAGACTTTCTCCTCATACCACTTGGGAAACTGCTCGAGGCTGAGAACTTAAAGTAACTGTCTTTTAATAAAGAAAATAACAGTAAATTAGGAATAAACAGGTTCTACTTGCTATTACTTGAAATATTTATACCCTCTCTCGTGACATAATTGGTGATAGAGCTAATTCCTACTACCTACTTTAGTCTTAGTCCACTGGTCTAGCCCAGTATTACTTAAATATAGTCTCAGGGACCCTGAAGTTCTGAAATATACTATCTCAGTTCCTGCATTTGCAAGAGCTGCCCAACCAAGTCGGCTTTAAATTATCACCAAATATTATCACCAATAGTATGATGTTATTTAGTGTATTGAGAGACCCTTCTGGGAGAATTTAGGCTGGCATATTCAAATGTAAAAAAATAAAAGTAAAAAGTGACCCAAATTTTCCACATCTGCCTAATGTACTAGCACTGAATTTACCCATTTAACAGACAAAACTTCTCTACAGATTTCCACTGAATTACACTTCAAATTAAAATAAGACTCTAATTTTCAAAGTTATTTACTAAACTGATTGTATCTGTTATCTATTGCTGCCTAGCAAACTATCCCAAAGCACAGCACCTTAAAATGACATACACTTCTTATGTCTCAGTTTTTGTACATCAGGAATTTGGACACATCCTCGCTGGGTCCTGGGCTTCAGTGTCTCTCACAGGCTGATTCATGCAGTCATCTCAAGGCTCAGCTGGAAAAGGACCCACTTCTCTGATCACATAGTTCTTGGCAGGCTTCGGTTTTTCGTGGGCTGTTGGATGGAGGGCCTCAGGTTCTTGCCATGTGGGCCTCCCCAATATGGCAATTTGCTCCACCGAAGTGTACAAGCCAAAAAGGCAATAGAGTCACAAACTTTTGTAAGTTAATCACAAAAAGGGCATCCCCTTACCTTTGCAGAATTCTCTTGGTTACAAGCAATCACCAGGTCCAGCCTATAACCAAAGAGTGTGAATACCAGGAGGAGAGGGTCGTTGGCAGCCATCTTTGAAGTCTGCCTACCACAATGATACTTTTATTTGACGCTATGGAAATAAAAGGCACTTAGGCATAACTTTTAATTGCTAGGGCTAATGAGAAATAGACAGTTTATGAACCACATGGAGCCCTAATGTATTTTATAAACCAAGGTTTTTCAGTAGCTTAAGCACACATAAATGGGAGAATTAAATCTTCACACAGCACAGTAGCAAAGACTTCCCAAATGCAAAATATCCAACAACCCAAACAAAGCCATCAGTGCCATATTCATGCTATAAGTGGTAGATTTGTTTGAATAAAACATTATCAACTATATTAAATTAATAGCATTCTTTTGAAAATAACAAATGAATTGTTTGTATGAAATTGATGCATTTTTCCATTTGATAGTTCTTTTAGTGTCGAGTTTGTACTAAGTATGCATGTGTATCCATGACTAGGTAATACTATAATAGAAACATGTGGCATATTACTCAAATTTGAGAAAAATGGCATTCATCTTGTTTTGAGAAACACTGCATTCAGAAGAGCCTACAGATTCTCAGGAACCTGAGTGGTAACCAATTAGCATGGGTGTATTTATTCATAAATGCCATTTCAGTAATATATATTGAGGTATTAAACTGAAATGCCCTCTTTTCCCTGAGAATATTATTGCCCAGTCATTCCTCACCACAGCATGAATCAGTAGAGGAATTATCCAACCTAAAAGAGAGGGCTCATTGCTCAAGGTTTCACATTGTGTTTTTCAGATCTACAGAGAAATAATAATCCTAAAAGCCTAACTGTGTTGAGAGAGAAAATGGTTTTCCAAATTCCAAAATCTGTTTTCCACATATAAGGAGAGAGCCAGGATGTAGAAAGGGCCAAGGTCAGGAAGTCCAGCTACTCTGGAAGGCGGAGAGCAGTTTGACTGCCAGAAGGATGTGGTTAAGAGGTCCAGAAGGGCAAGTAGGTATCTGAACTTCAACAATGTCTTCACACTCCCCTTGCAACTAAAACCTCAGGCAGTGGACAGTAAAAACCTCGAAACCAGGAGGGTGAATCTGAATACTGAGGCTGTTTCTCATCTCCTTGGATGTAGCAAGTAGGAACTCCCCCCTTTCAGAGAGGCTCTGCCATTGGCCAATTGTTGGAATGTGTCCAACATGTGGTAAGAGAGGCAGAGCAATGATTGCAGAGGGTGGTATTTAGAGGACTGGACCTGAGAGGGGTGTCCGGGGTTCACAGAACGATGTCTCAAAAGAGGTTCAAGGTTGTGACAAAAAAAAAACAGCAGACTGTTGAGGACTCTTGAAACTCTCAGTATTTATGCAACTCAACTTTTGAGGTACTGTTGATAAATGCAATAATCTCATAAAAAATCCTAAGAGACTGTCGGAATCATTATTGGAACAGGCAGAAAAAAAGGAGTTTTGAGTGTCTCTCTTTGGGGAGCCCCATCTGATGTTTTGTAAACTCTTGGCATCTTGCAATAGGAGAAAGTAATAGTGAGGGTGCCTCAACTCGAGTTAGATGAAGCACAGAGGCACCTCAGCCCCTCCAGTGACTGCTAGGGGCTACCAGGACCCAACCCATATCCACTGTGCTTGTGTCAGACAGCTGTCTTTAATGGAAAACTCTCCAAGCCCCTGATGCTGAGCAGTATTACAAGGCTGCCACCAGATGTGCCAACCAGGCAGAGGGCTTTGCTTGAGAACCTAGAGATTTCTGTTTCTGTAGCCCTTGAGGCTCCTGCATAATTACGAACATGAATTTCATTACTAGTGCTTACAGACTCTCTCTCTCTCTCCCCGCTCTCTTTCTTTGACTCTGGCAAATGGGACAATGCCTCATGCCTCTCAGCTCTTTCTAGAAGCCCCTCTTCTCACAAGGGTGCCCAGAGCACTTAGACCCCAGGCAGGTGAGGCAGGAAGAAGTTAGTTGAGCTATCTTGCACCCTTGCATTTCCTTGATTCGTTGTCTGTGGCATGGGAGATTTGACAACACAGATCTTTCTACCCATATTCCCCAAATATTTAATCCCAGGTTAACTATTTTCCAGGTTTGGTCACTCATCTAGTAACTACTCAAGTTCCTGAAGTATATATGCAAATGATTCAGGAAAATTTAATGAAGACCTCCCTCTCTCTTTTCTTCCTCACATGCCTCAAACAAAATGGCACTTATAAAATATTTGCTGACTCATGGGCAGGAAAACCCCTCTGCACTGGAGACCTGATGGTTTTAAAGGTTCATCTGAGACCATGTTCTCTGTAATTATGTTTGCTTTTACAGCTGTGCTCACTCTAGGACCGTCTGGCCTAGAAATCTTAGGCACCTTAATTGACTTCATGTTGCCTTTGCCACACCCTGGGAGCAGGAAATGCCAGGACACTACTGTAGCTCAAAAGTTTAATGGATTACACTTCCGTCTGTATTACTATCTCTTTCCAGACCCTCACAGTTCAGATACCTGTGGTAAAAGTACAAACCACGACCCATAAGAAATCATCAGACCCCTATCCAAAGGGACAAAAAGGGAAACCTTTTCGTGTCTTTCTTTGGGGGCACTCCATTTACATCTTGTAGATTCTTGTCAGCTTGCATTAAATAGTACTTTCCAGTGAGTACTGTTTGAAGTCACTAGGTGCATTTTCTCACCATCAACATCATGGAGTCTGATTTATCACTTAATCTGTTAAGTGAAATAAAATGGCCATCCGTATTGGGCATTGCCAGGAAAGACCTCTTTCCAAGAAAGGATTTTCCAGAAGACAAAAACAATTGACCTGCCAGGGCTTTCCAAGAAAACGGAACAAGGGAAGGCACCCTACAGAATTGCAGATAAGCAACACCTAGTGATAAACCAGCTTTGGTCCAATAGAGACAGCTTATCAGAATGGACACGCATACCATACTAATCAATGTATATCTGCTCCCCACTTTGTAATTCTCCACCCATGTAAAATGGAAGCTTAATATCAGCCAATCAGAGCATTTCCTCGCTTGCTTCTGTGTTTGCCCTATATCAGCCCCCCACCCCCACCACCATTCCCTGGTGGAGCTCCTTTCTATACACGGTTTGGATGTTACCTAACTCATGAATAGTAAACGGCTCAAATAAACTTCCATAAATGATATCTTGTCTAATATTTTATTTTAACAAATCCATGTGTATGGTCCCCATGGCCTGGTATCTCTACATGCAATTTAGAAAAGCTGTAGAAAAGCAATTACCATCTCCAAACAAATACAAAACGAAGCTGTAAAAATGTGGTAAGATAAAATGGAAGTTATTCTCCCATAAAAGCCTTAACTAGGTAGACAGCATGGATAAGGATTTATGGACCTGATTACCAGAAAGTCTGGTAAGTGAAAAACCTCATGCAAAAGCCTCCCTCTGCTCCCTGACCAGATAGCCATCATTGACTCTGTGATAAAAAGCAATCTTGGTGATACTGTTAGAAGGAGGAAAACTAAACTGCACATTTTAGCACTTTTAGTAATTTTCTCTTCAGCCACTCTTACCTGCTTTCACTTCAAACATCTCAGACCCTCAAACAAAACCATCAGAAATGCCAGTTTCCACAAACAATTCATAGATGCATCGAAGATGAACAAAGAAATGGGGAAAGTGCACGTGTGTCAGCATTGCTTCCTTCCGCAAGTTCGTTCAGGGTGCTGCTCTCTAAGATACACTCTTTCAAGACAAACATGCAATTGTGAATTCTTCTTAAAAGGTCGCTTTTCTTCTTGGCCAGCTTCTAGAAATTCTACTAAAACAAACACCCCAGCAACAACAAAGGGATTTTTTCCTGTGCCCCTGAACTTGAAGCTTCAGTGATATTGAAGGAAACCCCACATGGGTCCCTCTGGGTTCTTATCCAGAGCAGATGAATGGGAGTCCACACTGGGTGGTTGTGAGAAAAAGCAGGTTTATTAATGCCGGCAGAAGGACAGGAGACGGGGGTATCTCAAATCTGCCTTCCCCGAACCACGGGGAGCAGGAGTTTCTATGGATTCAAACAGGGAAGAGGAGAATGGTTACCATCACAATGGCAAGTGCACACAAGGGTGAGACTAGTTGTGAAATAACCATAAACAAAGGTAAGTTCAGTATAGAATTACCTTCACAATGGCAAGTATACTCAAGGATGTGGCTCAGTCTAGAACAACTATAAGCAGAGATGAGGTCAGTCTAGAATTACCATCACAATAGTAAGTCTACCCTAATTCCAGCCAGTTTCAGCAATTTCAGATATTAACCTTTTGCTATTTTATAATAGAAAAGCATCTATATAATGATTTTATAATCATAATTATTTCTTAAAGATTAACTTTCAGTTATAGCTTCAGGCTTCATTTTCACTTCAAAGCAAATTGGGGGGAATCGGATGTGGCTCAAGCTATTAGGCTCCCATCTACCATATGGGAGGTCCTGGGTTCATTTCCCAGAGCCTCCTGGTGAAAGCATGCTGGCCCACATGGAGAGCTGGCACAACAAAAAAGTGACAAAGAGGAGAGACAATGAGAGACACAATCAATCAAGCTGGTGAGCTGGTGCGAGCGATTGAGTGCCTCTCTCCCGCATCGGAGGTCCCGGGATCAGTTTCCAGTGCCACCTAAAGAGAAGACAAGCAGACACAGAAAGCATACAGTGAACGGACACAGAAAGCAGACAGTGAGCACAAAAACAACAAGGGGAGGGGGAATAAATAAGTAAAAGTTAATCTTAAAAAAAAAAAAGTAGGTGCTTTTGTTTATCAACTAAGCAACTAAAACTATTTTAATGTTAGGTTCTGGAGGACAGGACTACTTCAACCATGACCCTGGTGTTTGCAGACACCAAAGTGGAGCCAGATTCAAATTGCTGTAGTTCAATATGGGGCCCAAGGTTGAATGGTATAAGAACAGCAGAAAATGCTTAGAAAACAGAAGAAACAGCAAGAAAGGGGTGGTAACTGCAGAGACCGTGAAGTGGAACTCCAGCTTCTATTCTGGAGACTTCACTTCTGCATCCCCGGTCCCTGCTGGGGCACTCTAAGAATGGAGAGATGGGAAAGCCTGAAGCACTGTGGTTAGAATGAATGAGTCAAAGACAGCCTCACAGGTTAAACGGGAGTCAAGAATTGAACAGGGAAATAAAACACCGTGCATCATCATGGTATTGAGAGATGTCATCCTATTTGAGTGGATGAAAACAAGAGGCTGTAAGACTGTGAGCTAAGGCTGGAAAGGCCAAGTGACCTTTCAAGTAGAGACCCCCTCCCCTTCAGGAAAACAGACTTTAATGCTGAGTGGGTCTTAGTCTCCACCTCACTTCTCTGCTGGCAGCAGATACAGAGTGACATGTTTTGTCTGCCTTTTCCTGAAGCTTCTGCCTACTCTACGTGGTGCGGAGGCTGAAAGAAACTGGTCTCTGCAGGCAAAAGGCCAGGACTATAGGGAAGTTTTGCCACTGCCGAGCCCTGTGACCTGAGATGTGGCACTTAACCACTGAATCTCAGATTTCTCGACTATCAAATGGGGATGGTAACAGCTGCTTCCCTGTGTTGTTGGAACAATAAAATGGAAAGTGTTCTTAGCCATCTTGCCCCAAATGAATAATTATTAAAGGTTATTTCCTTTCCTCCTTCTCCTACCCAACAAGATGGAGCTTTCCTCTGAAGCACCAGGAAAGCTAAGTTGCCCAGTCCCCTAATTTTAAAAAACTTCTCCAAGGGACAAGAGATGAAAAAAGTATTGAACTGGGAGCCCCACAAATATGGGGTTAAACCAGTGGTTTGCAAATATTTATTAAGCAACCTAACTTTTTCTTAAAGGTAATCTTAAGTAAAATGTACACCGATTTAAGTTGAAATCTGAATATTTGCTTTTCCATTCATCTGCATCCCACCCCACCAAAGAAACCTCTTTGTAGAATTCAAAAGGCTTGGACTTGATGATCAACTCCTTCCCTCTTTAATCCATGGAAACCATTGACCCAATTTTGTACGTGTTTTCCTTTTTTAGATATGTCTCTTTCTCCAACAGCAACTATAATTTTAGTAAGTCCTCAACCCTCAGGCAAAACTCAGAAACATTTGTCACAATGTCTGGAATTTTACCATTAGAAATTTTCTCCTTGGAATCTCAAAATTATGCTTTGTAGTTTTGTGTGTGTGTGTGTGTTTTTTTTTAAGTCATCTCCAAATTTTACATTCCCTGGAAGGGTTAGTATCATTTCTGTTTTAATCACAGAATTTTTTACAGGAACATGAGGACAAGACCCAGCCCACCCAAATGGCAGACGTCAAGGTGGAGGAAGAAAGAGGCGAGAGCAGCAGGAAGAAAGAGCTAGAAGAAAGAACCTCCTCTCCTATGAATAACCCCTTTCCTCTAACCCATAGACTCCTCTCTTATTCTTTCAGGGACCCAGTTTCATTTGCTGTATAAAATAAAGCCTCTTCCAAAACTCACACTGTCTTATTATTTAAGGCAAAAGATGGGTTTCAGCTGTTATTTTAAATCTAAAGAGGATGTTTATTATTTATTTTCCTCGTGTTGAGGAAACTTCTGAGAAGCTATTATTTTTCTGGGATTTTGTTATATATGGAATATATGTAAAGAAACAACTCAATTTCATGTCTTGAACACATAAAGTAAGAAGACTGAGCAAGAATTTGTCTTGGGAATGCTCCATAGAGGAAATTGTCAGAGGCCTCTAGAGCTGAGAAAGAACCTCTCTCTGTTGACCTTGCCATGTGGAAGGAAGTAAAAGGGTCCATGAAGACAAGGAAGCACATGTTACACAGAATGATTTCTTAGTCATTTGATGTACAGATGCAGATGTTTGGGTTTTGGTTTGTTTTTTTTTCCAAAACTTCCCTTTTTAGTCCCATTTTGATAAAGGTCATTGCTCATTGTCATGCCGTGTGAGTTTGGAGGATAATTAGTGGAGTAAAAGTTTTTCACCAGCTTCTTCCCTGTACAATCACTCTTCACCAAATATCCAAAAAATTGGATTGTGAAAGTAGTCAGTTCTGCTATAATGTGACAAATGTGTTCCTAAAGACCACCAGGCTATGCAAAATCATGCAATAAAAATTACAGGGATTATTGGGGAAACAGAGTTAAGGGGTGCAACCTGCAAAAACTTTGTCAGTGGCACATAAGTAAAAGATGAGAACCAAATAAAAATGGCAGCACAGTTTTATATGTGTTAAAAGTATAAATTTACTATGATAAATTTGGTGTTTTATCTTGAGAGAGACCTGATTTGCTGGTGGACGGGGCATTGGGAGGGTTGCAACATTTGCAAAATTGTGAAGTGGTATGAGGAAGGCTATCTGAAATCAGACAGAATGTTGATGGATGTGGCTCAGAACACACACAGTGAACTGAGGTTGCCAATAGATGTTCAAGATATGTGCCACGCATGCATTTTATGTATTCCTCCCCGTCTCAGTTGAGCTAAGTGCAGTCTCTACACTCACCTAGTATTTCTCATGGACAAAATCATGCATCAGCACACTCAAAATTCACAGTATGCTCAGATTGTTCCCTAATATATCTATTATGCTAGAGTAAATGTGCATTTTCAAAGCAAGCATTATAGTAGAACTGTGTCTAGGATTTCTACATTTTTCATTTAGGAGCTCTCAGAAGAAACAGCAATCCATGCTGTCTTCCAGACAAATGGCTCACATGACAAACAAGACAGGACTTCAAAAGACAGAGTGATTGTGGTTTGTCCAGGGCTCCATCAAGTTTTCCCTTCTGATGTTTAATGGAGCCTGACATTGAAAACAGGGGAGTTTGAAGAGATAGGCAGGTATAGACAGGCAGGGGGTGCATGTGAGCAAAAAAATAACTCAGACATCAGACCAGACTCTGTACTTCCAGGAGAGAGTCTTTTTTCTGATAAGGGTCAAAGTACCAAGGAGCATGGTACCACTAGTTGATGAGGATTTTAAGGACACATCCCAGACGTCCCTCTCTGCGCTTTTTAACTTGTTAAAATACAGTCCACGAATTTGCCTAAACCTTCCTTTTTTAAGCCTCTAGCCATCTTAAGGGACATTGTCATGCAAGACCCAGGAATACATTAATTGTGGCATCTGCTTATCATGTATTTAATTTAGCAATCACTGTATTACAATGATGCCTAAGTAGAAAAAGAAGACTAAAACCTCTATCCTCAAGAATCTGGCAGCCTCTCTGGAGTTCATGGCCATCCTTAATTACAGAGCTTTTATTCTCTGGAGCTGACAGCTGCTTCTTTCCCTACCAAAACTTCTAAACTCTTGGTAATTTGTGTGGTACAATTCTTTACTGTGCAAGACTGTCCTGGGCATTGAAGGACAATTAGCATCCCTGGCTAATTCATACTTGCTGAACGTCAATAGTGCTCCCCAGTCACTGCAAACCTTCAAAATGGCCCCCTGACATGCTCAAACACCCCTAGCGGGGGGCAGAGGCTCTCTGGATGAGGGCCACTGCCAACTGGCCTCTCACTCAGCCTCTTACTCCCTTTTTTCCTGTAGACTCAGGCCTGCCCACTTCCTGAGACAAACACACAAGTCTTTTTTCATCCATTTTCCACAACTGCTTAGGTAGGGCAGGAGAAGACCCTACAGCAGGGAAAAGAGAAACCTATGGTCTCCCCAACACATTTTCTTACTTTCCTTATGCATAAAAATGTAATCATGTAATCCTCAGAAAAATCCCATAAAATTGGTTTTGATTAAGAAATTGTGACTCAGAGATGTGGATTTGAATCCAGCTGTCCTCACTTTGGTTCCTCTGCTCATTTCATTACTGATCACTCGTACTTCCCAGTCTTGGGAAAAGAGCCTTAAGTCTTTTTCAGCAGCAGCTGACTTCTCTAAGGTTCTGTGGGAGCTTGACGTTGCAATGGATGCTGTTCAACAAATATTCCTAGCTCTCGACTTCCAGCATATGGTGGCACTTCACTTCTGTTACTCTTTCTGGTTCATCACAGCTGCATGACTACTTCTGGCCAAAGACTTGTGAGCATTTAATGGCCAATGCACAAAACTCACTCTCCTTTCCCTCTGAGAAGACAACTAGCAACTTTCAAGATGGCGGCTGCTCAGACAGCCTGGGTCCAAGAGGAAATGGAGTAGAAGCCACAGCTCATCTGAGGTGGACAGCAAGTGTGAGCAAGAGAAAGTCCTTTTCACTAAGATTTGAGAATTGTTTGTTTCTGCAGCATAGTATATACTGACTGATATACAGCATTACATCCTTCCCCCCACCACCCACCCCTGAGTCAGCCATCAAAATGATGAAATGGAAGAACTCTGCATATCCACCCTTGCATTACACATGCACAAACATACTCACAGAGCACAGCTGCCTAATTCCTTGCCAACAAATGCTTCCTCTGCACATCCTTCTTATGATTTTTAACTTTGAACCATTTCACCTCTCACTCTTTACTTCCCCCTTTTGAAGCATCAATCATGTTACAGTGTAGAGTTGTCTCCAAGATATCCAGTTATTTCACTGTGTTTCTCTCTTTTGTTTGATTGCAAGCTCAGCAATAATAGAGAATTTGCCTCCTTCAATTTTGTATCCCAATAACTAATTCAGAATCTGGAACAGAAAAAGCATCATACAAATATTCATTAAATAACTGACCTTCATAATCCAGTGCTAAGAACAAAAGAAAGAGAGAGAGAATTTCTAGGAATTTTTTTCCTCCCAAAATGTTAGGAAGCATAAGGAATGAGAAGAGACAAGGATGGAGAGTGGCAGATATTTGAGGAAATGTAATACATGTGGAAATTTGGGGAAATTAGGGAGGATAATATGTAATATATATATATATAATCAATTACTATCACAATACAAGAGTTTTGTTTTGTTTTGTTTTTAAGTTATCAGCAGGAAAACTTCTCATTAATTATACCATGCTCCATAGCTTGAACTTTACCAGCTATCAAATAAAAGATTATTTCTGTCTTTCTGGGTCTATGGTCAACAAAAATTCAGCTCCTAGTTAATATGTGATGAATCCCGGGATGACTCTGAAGAGGACTTGCTCAATAATCCAATAGCTCATTTCACTCTCAGTCCTACTTAGCTATCCCAGACATCCACTGCCGACAAAGTGAAATATGATATTGATCTTGCACTGCATTGTTCACTCTCTGTGAATCTTTTCGGGTCATTTGCTGGCTGATAGATTAACACAAGTGTGATAATCACTTTGGAAGTCAACTGTCAAGTGTGTGTACTATGCTAGATGCTGTGCTGAGCACACAAGGAAATTGTTTTTTCCCTAATGGGAGTAACACATCATCACATTTACTAAAACTCGATGCTATGCTGGAGAAGCAGAGGTTATTGCCAAAGCATGATACTCTTTGTGTCTTCCTGGATAAGGACCGCCCATCTCAGTCTCCCAATTTAGGAAGCTTTGTTTCTTTCAGCTTTATGGAGATACTCTGAACCTTAGTGAGAGTTTAACCTAAGGCTAAAGTAATAGTAGTAGTAGTAAAAGAGGGAAAATCATACCATGTGCAATACCTGGGAGCGGTGAGATGGTGTAGCAGTTGAGAGCATGTACTCAAGAGCTAATCTGCCTGACTTCAAATCCCAGCTCACTACTTATTAGCTGGGCAAGTTCCTTACCCTCTCTGTGCCTGATTTTTCATGTGTGAAGTTATCTAACACATAGATTTGTTGTGAAGATTAAATGAATGAATTCCTGGGAAGTATTTAGAACAGTGTCTGCCACATAAGTATGCCTTGAGTGCAGTTTTATCTTTCTTCATAGAGGTAAGAATGATCATTACATCCATTTTACAGAAAAGAAATTGGAGAGTTAGCGAGGTAATAGTGACAGCAAATAAATGATGAAATCATCAATCAAGCCCAGGACACATTCTTCATCATGAGGCACACTGTCAATAATATTTATGTATGTGGCAACAAATATTTTTTGAGGACTTGCTATGTGCACAGCACTCTGCTAAGCACTGAGTCATGGGGCTCTGCTTTCACAGTCAGAGCCGGGCAAAATGATGGAGGGAAAAAAAAAACACTCACACTATGTGTTTATTTTGTGGTATTTCAATGATGTTCCAGCCACTAAAGCTACCTCCATGTACCCTCCACCATCACTCTTATGCCTCACTCAAGTATATTCCATATTCTCATACCTATTGCCTTGGATCCCATTTCCAGCAAGATTTCATCTTTGTTAATAACAGCAAACTGGTCTGGGTAACTCAGAAAGCAATTAGTTACACATTTCCAAGGGCATGGAGATGCATTGATTCAGAATCAGTAAGTGTCCCACATCTAGGCACGTTCAAACTAAGACTAGAGGGTGATGGCAGAATTAATTTCAAAACTGGATCATAGATCTGACTAGATGGACTCTTTCAAATCTAAGATGATGTGATTCAATATGATAAATACAGCATCCTTGGAAATGACTCTGCTTGTGGGATTTCCTGTACTCCATTCATGATGGAAGGAGGAGCCATTGAATACAATTGAACTTCGGGGGTTACATAATTTCAGTGAAACTTCATCAACAATGACAGATGGCCAGCCAACTCAGTACCTCACATAGTGGCCCATCTGAACTTGGCAATATCAGGATGCTTAGTGGTGCTGTATTTTATCCTGGAAATAGAAGAAGAGAATCTTTCTGTGATGCATGTGAACCCACCTCCAACTCTTGGACAATAAAAATGGAAAATTAATCTATGAGTGGAAAACAGGAATGCGTTCACAGGGACAATTGCAGCCAAAATTAATTCAATATCCTAATCCTATTCCTCCAAATAACCCAACACTTGCCCAGGGTAGATAGGGCCCTATATTTTTCAAATTGATCTCCCAAGTCCTGTAAGTATTTCTCTGTTGCCTCCGTTTCTTTATAGACAAGCTGTCAGAAAAAATTCCAGGCTTGTTGTTTTGCTTCTTTGCCTCCATTCACTCTCCTACTGCTGGCAGGACTCTTGTCCCACCACGACCTCAAGGCCACTGGGGATGTCCAATTTGTATTTGGGGACTGCTGCTCTGCTATCCCACATCAATCATACTCACATCCCCTACTAGAATCCTTTTCCAAGATCTAGCCTTTTTGTTTATGGCCCTGGCCTAAACCTGTCCCTGTCAGTCTGCCTCCCAGGGAAAATGGACCCTGAAGCACTGTTTCTCAAGTTTCTATTATACAGCTTGACTATAAAGGAAAGAATAAGAATATGGTATTAGCTGGAAGGTACAGTCAAGACTATTACTTTTTTAACTTTTTATTTTGAACTACTTTTGAACTTACAGGACAGTTACAAAAATAATACAAAGCTCATACAGAGAACTCCAACATACCCCTCCAGATACCCAGGTCTACCAATTTTAACATTTTCCATATTTGTCATATCGTTCTATCTATCTATCAATCAATCTCTGTATCAATCCATTTTCTGAACACTTGTGTATAGGTTGTATATCTCATGCTTCTTGAACACTTAATACTGCCATGTACATTTCCTATAAACAAGGATATTCACTTATGTAACCACTTTAAGTGTGGTTATAAAGTTCAAGAAATTAACATTACTATAAAGCTTACAGCCTATTTTTTCATATGTCCCAATAATACCCCTTTGAGCCTTTTCTCCTCCCTTACTAGATCCCATCTAGGATCATGTATTGAATTGAATTGTCATTATGTTTTTAGTTTGTTTTTCTTTTTTGGGGGGGGAGCATATATGCAACATGAACTTTCCCATCCCAACCACTTCAAAGCATTCCATTGATTAGGTTTATCACATTCCCATGATTGCAGTACCCTCACCACCTTCCATTACTAAAACTTTCCCATCTCCTCAAACAGAAACCCAACACCCATTATGCATTAATTCCCCATTCCTCCTGCCTCCCATCCCTGGCAAACTGTACTCTAATTTCTGTCTCTATATGCTGGCATATTCTCCATATTTTCTTTATAATTATCACAGGGCTTAAATTTAATTCTTTAACAATATCTTTTGCTTTGATACCAACTTAACTTCAATAGTATATGCAAATTCTGATCCTAAGCCCTTCCGTCTCTCACCTTTATGTAGTTTTTATCACAAATTACATGTTTATATATTATGTATCCAGAACCACTGATTTATCATTACTTTTCATGCATTTGCCTTTTAGATCTTGTAGGAAGTAAAATTGTAGTTACAAACCAAAAATGCTATAGTACTGGCATTTATATTTACGTATGTCACTGCCCTCACTGGAGATCTTTATTTCTTCATATTGCTTTGACCTATTATCTGCTGTCCTTTGTTTTCAACCTGCAGAACATTCTTTAGCATCTCTTGTATGGCTGGTCTGGTGGTGACAAACTTCCTCAGCTTTTGTTTATCTGAGAAAGTCTCAATCTTTTCCTTGTTTTTAAAAGACAGTTTTTCTGGATATAGAATTCTTGGTTGGCACATTTTTGCTTTCAGCAATTTAGCTATGCCATCCTATTGCCTTCTTGCCTCCCTGGTTTCTCATGAGAAATTGGCACTTAATCTTATTGAGGCTTCCCTGTATATGACATTTTTCTTCTCTTTTGTGGTTTGCAGAATTCTCTATCTTTGGCATGCAGTAGTTTGATTATAATATGCCACAGCATAGATCTATTTAAGTTTGCCTTGTTTGGAGTTCATCTAATGTCTTGAATGTGTATATCATGTCTTTGTTAAATTTGGGAAGTTTTCAGCAATTATTTCTTTGAATATTCTCTCTGTCCCTTTCTCTCTTTCATCTCATTCTGGGATCCCACAATGCATATATTGGTGCATTTAATGGTGTCCCACAGTTTCCTCAGGCTCTGTTCTCTTTTCTTCATTCTTTTTTCCTTCTGCTCCTCAGACTAAATAATTTCAGTCATCTTATCTTCAAGTTCCCTGATTCTTTTGCTAGCTCCAATCTACTCTTGGACCCTGTGGCAGTTTGAAATTATTTTATGAACCCCAAAAAGAGAGAGATTATGTTTGTGGGCTGGTCCACTCCCATGGGTGTGAGCAACTCTTTCAATTGGACTATGTTAGTGAGGCATGACTCAGGTAGATTATCCACCCTCTCGATGAGTTTGATAAAAAATGGAGACACACCTGAAAAGAGATCTCTATCATATTTAATGCTGCCATTTTTCAGAAAGGAGAGGCTCAAGGAGAAGAGGCCTTGGGGAGAGATGAGCCGTTTGCCTAATAACTTGCAGCTGAAATGGGGAAGAAGGTGGAGTAGCTGAGCCTGAGAGAAGAGGCCTGGCAAGCAACAAGCCCTGTGCCTGGTGCCCTTAGCTGAGCTCTGGGGACACTGCAGCCTTGAGGGGAAGGCAGAGACCAGGCAGAGATCACCTACTATTCTGCTTAAACACATGGCAGCTGACTTGGGTGAGAAAGCACCTCTTATGATACCTTGAATTGGACTTTTCACAGCCTTGGAACTATAAGCTTTTATCCTTAAATAAACACCCTTTATAAAAGCCAAAACATTTCTAGTACTTTGCATTGGCAGCCCTTTGGTAAACTAAAACAGACCCCTCTAGGGAATTTTTAATTTCTGTTATTATGGTCTTCAGTTCTTTGGTCCTTTCCATAATTTCCATCTATATATTGATATGTTCTTTTTCTTCATCTAGCATTTTCCTAATTTCTTTTAGTTCATTGTCCATGTTTTCCTTCAGTTCTTTGAGCATATTTAAGACCATTTTTTAAAAGTCTTTGTCTGGTATGTCCCTGTTCTGGTCCTCCTCATTCATTGTTTCTAGTGCTTTAATCTTTTCCTTTTCCTGGGCTCACTTCCTGTTTCTTTGCATATTTTGTAATCTTTTGTTGAAACATGGACATTTTGATATTTTAATGGATTATCACTAGAATTTAGATTCTGAAGCATCTGTTCGTTAAGCTTACATCCAGATAGTTTTCTGAAAGAGCTTCCCTTGAATGCCAGGAGCTAACCAAAAGAAAGAAAAAAAAAGAAGAAGGAGAAAAGGAAAGGGAACACCATTCCCAGTCTTTGCAGGTTGACCTGTGCAACTGCTCTCCTTCAGGGCTCATGTATAAAATGAGTATAGAGAATAGCTCCAGGCCAAAGTTTAGAGGCCTCCCAGATCCTTTCTGTGCTTGGATCTTGTCTTGGGCATGTGCATGTAGCCCTAGGAATTCCCCATTTACACAGTTCTGGTTCTGAATGTCCCCTCTTCCTTAGGGTATAATTTTTTCTCAGTCCAGGGAACTGCACTTTATGTCCTACAGCCATAAATCTCTTGCCCCAGGCAGCACCCTGACTGCTTACCCACAGCATTCTATAGGAGAATTCTATGAGCTACCTCCTACATGCAGGGCGAGTTCTGGCAAGACCCACAAGACACCACCAACAGATTGGAGCCAGATGCACATGTTCCCAGCATGTGCACAGGGTTACTTTGCTTGTTATAGAATTGGGACCAAGGATCTGCATGGGGAACAAGGGCTGGTTCCACACTGAGCCCATGAGGGAAGGACCAGCCAAGGAATCATGAGATCTTTTCCTTGATTTTGTGCTCACCCTGTTACTGCAGTCTTTTAACTGTTTTCTGAAGCTTTGATAAAGATATTTCTACTAGTTCTTGCTTGTTGTTCAAAGCTTTTATGGGAGGACAGAACCAAGAAGTGTTTCATGCTGCCATCTTTATTAGGATGAGGCCTCAAGAGAAAGAGGCTATGACTTTTTAAAAAAGAAATGCAAGATATTATAGCAAATTTTCTGTTAGAAATGATCCAATCAAATGTGCAAAAATTAATAATGCAGCAAATGTCTTACCTAGGCAATAATTCATTACAAGCAATCATTTTAAAGGGGAAATATAATCTTTGTTTAGAGAAAAATGGAGGATCTTAACCTGAAAGCTTCTGACATCGTGTGTAATCTCTTAAGAATTGAAAATTTTCACAAAAAAATTTTAATTTTCACCAGAGTTTCTTTCAATGTTTGAACATAAAGCCATCCAACCAACTCCCCCTTCAAGCCTTAAAAAAATTATTGCTTTCAAATTGAAAAGGGCAAAAGCTTCTCTAGATCCCTCAAACAGTGACTCATAACAAAACAGAAAGAGGCAAAGCCTCTGAAGCCTCAAGTTTACTGCAGTTGTCTGTGAATTCAGAGGTAAAATTTATGAGCATCTCTCCTGCTCCTTGGAAAAATTAGATCAGTCCTTCTTACCCTTTACCTCCATCATAAACACCTGTGTATATTTTCAAACATTTACATTCTTGGATTTTATCTCAGTCTGATGAATCAGAGTCTCCTAGAGAGGGAAGGAAAAGAAGGGCAGGATGTAGGAACTTAAAATTTTTTACAAGGTCCCCTAGTTATTCTGAGTGCACTGAAACTCAAAATTTGAAAATAGAGAAATCACATATTGTGGCTTTCACTTTAATTTTCTTTCATTCATTGTTTCAGTAAGCATTTGCTGCATACCCATTGTGTTGCATGCCTGGCTCTGTGTTTGGCATTGAGTATTCAATGAGCTACTGCCTTCAAGAGGTTCTTAATATAGAGGGAGAGAGATGTGAGCTAATCAAGAGACAATGAATCATGTGAAGTGTTGTGACCAAGGTAGTCAAAGCCTGCTGAGAAAAAGCAGCCAAACCTGGCTCAGGTGGTGGTGGGACAAAAGATACCCACAAAGGCCAGGCTTACTCTTGAGATGAGATCTGAATGATGGGCAAGAGCTAATAACCATTATACAGAAATATAAATAGAAATACTTCCAGTTCTAAATTATAAATATTTAACTTCCAATTATTCATTTAATTGAGCAATGCATACATGAGTTCATATCTTCAAAATTCGTTTAGGCAAGAGATCATTCCAGGGAATGATCTAGGGAGACATCAAAAGGACTGTAAGACAGATCCCTGTTTCTGGACATAGGAAGGAAGCTGTGGTAGATTGAACTATGTACCCCAGAAAAACATGTTCTTAATCTTAATCCATTTCTGTGAGTGTGAACCTGTTTTAAGCAAAACCCTTTGAAGAAGTTGTTTTTAGTTAATGTGTGGCCAGCTGAATCAAGGTGGGCTTTAATAATATTACTGGAAACCTTAGAGAGAAAGCCACAGAAGGAAAGGCACAGGAAAGAGCCAGAAGCTGGAAGTTAATGGCTCTAATGAAGAGAAAAAAGAAGATGCTGCCATGTGCATTGCCATTGATAAAAAAAAAAAAAGCCACGTACCCAAGGATGAATGGCAGCCAGCCCCAGAACACCACAGTCTTCAGGGAGAAAGTGTCATCTTGCTGACACCTCAATTTTGGAATTCTCCTAGCCTCAAAATCATGAGCCAATAAATTCTTATTCTTTAAGCCAACTCATCTTGCGGTATTCATGAGCACAGCCAGGAAACTAAGATAGACAGTGTCTTCATTTGCCAAGACTGCTATAACAAAATACCACAGACTGGTTTGCTTAAACAACAGGAATTTACTGCCTCACTGTTTTGGAGACTAGAAGTCCAAAATCAAGGTGTCAGTGCTATCATGCTTTCCCCAAAGTCTGTAGCATTCTGGTGGTGGCTCAATCTCTGTCCCCATCACATCGTCGTCTATCTCCTTGGTCTCCTCTGGCTTCTACTCTTCCTGCTCAGTATCTGGAGCTCTGTCTAGATTTCTTCTCCTTATAAGGACTTCAGTCACATTGGGTTAAGACCTACCCTGATTCAATTTGGCCTCTGTTAGGGAAATCACAGACATCTGTGAAGCGCCCATCACCCAGACTGCACCTATCCCCACCTCCTTCTCTGTGGAAGTTACAAACACACACTAAGTGTCCACCCTCCAACCTTTACTAGTTCCACATCTTCTTCCTATTTTGTGCCATTGCACAACCTAGGCGAGATATTAAATCTAATGAAAAGGACCTGCCAGACTTTAAATTCAGAAACAAACAGCCCCAAATACTTATCGGAACAGAAATTCTCAGTGACAAGGTCTCCTTCCCCCCAGGTGGATAAAAACCACACTCAGACAGTACAGATTTGTCTCTCCTCTCCAGCACGAAGTGAGGCATGCAGAGCTCCCATCTATCGACCCTGACCTGGAGCAGTTTTTGGTCACCCCAGGAGAACAACCACGGAAGAACTTCTTCCCCTGCTCTTTTGGGTTTTTTGTGCTATGTAAGTGATAAGGAGATTTGCCCTTTCTGTTCTCTTTATTCTGTTCAACAAAGGGATCATTTGCTGAAAGTTTCTATTGTGCCCTGAGCCTGTGTCCCCACAACACACCGTTGTAGTAAGTCCCTCCACAGCCTCATCCTAATAGGATCTTCAAAGATCTGATTTACAAATGAGTTCACACCCACAGGACATGATTCAGTCCCCAACAGAAGGCTTCAGAGAAGAGGAGAAATTTCAGGGACACCTTAAAGAATTGAAAGGAGCTTTTAGTCAGGGCAAAAAGCAAGAATGAAGGAAAAAAGGAGAGTCATGAAAAGCAAAATTTAAATCTCAAATGAAAACATCTTATTCTGCATGTAAATCAGAATATATAAGTTAAACATTACTAAATGTTGAAAGGTTAGTGGCGACAATGAAGACAGACTCTTCAATCAACCCTGCAAAAGCTTACCCCATGGGGGCCCTGGTTGTCCTGGTTGGTTGGACCTGAGTGTCCCAGTGGACATGCTCTATAGATCTCCAAGTCCAACTTGATTTTTCCAGGGCAGGCTTGGCTTTGTGATAAATCAGTGAAAGCTGATTATAATAAAACTGCATTAAAAGGAGATTTTGCCAGCAATGCTGTGTCTACAGGCCGATGTTGGCTAATCATAGAAACAAAACTATGCTAATCTAGTTGCAAGTAATTCTTCTCTAAGTAAAATTAATTATGCATAAATAGAAGCCTGGCTGAAAGGCTAATAAGAGTGAGGCTCTACTCTCCTCTGCATTCGTTAGACTGCTTTTAAAGTCCAATGTGGAATTCCAGGTTCTTCATTTTGAGGAAAACTGGAAAACTATCACAGTTTGGTCATTGTTAAAACCAAGATATACAACAAACTGTTAAAGTTCCTGTCAGGAAGCAGACAGCACACTGAGAAGGGTGACTGAGGAGATTTTATTTCAAGAAGGGCAGGATTAAGGAGACCAACAAGAAAGGTGAAGCACCTCAGGGCTATTCTGCTAGGTCTGAAGGGACAAGGAAGGATCCAGCCACTGCCCACCTGTGTCATGGCGTGGCCTGGAGGTAGCCAGGTGGAGTAAATCCCATGACTACTTTCTCTCTGTCTCACAGCTCCAAATGGTGCCCTCTGGCCAAACCAGAAGTCAAAGGACAAGCAAAGTCCACTGATTGCAGGTCACATCCATCAGTTCCTAGGGCATAAAGCAGGGTGGAGGTGGATCTGAGGGGCCAACAGAGAATATCCAGCACAGGATCAAAAATTGACTGTTGGCAAGACATGAAAGCTGCCTTTCAGGATTTGAAGTCTAGGTGGTTATGTTCTGCCTTTATTCGATCCCTCTTTGACCAGCTTCTATGATCTCATCTAGACACCCAACAGGTCAGTCTTAACCTGATGGATGAATGTGAAGACCTACCTGCTCAAATAATTTAGCTACCAGCATCTTGGTTAAAAATCCTCCAATAGAATATTCCACAGCCTATAGAAAGAGATTCGAACTCTTTGTTGATCAAATTGACATCTACATATGACCCCACACACATACAGTGGCCCCTTCCACATTTCCAATTTTATTTCCAACTACTTCTTTGTCCATCCCTAGAGAGTCATGTAAACTGGATTTTTCACTGTGCTCTAAAGAGTGGCTCTACTCATGGTGCACTGTTATCTCTCAAAATCCAGTTCCTCATCTGAAAGACATTCCAAGCTCTATCTTCTCCCTGAAGCCTGTCCTGATTGTCTAAGATGGTTGTAGTCTCTTCCTCCTCTTCACATAGCCCTAGGTTTGAATATCTCTTGAAGAATTTACCTTAAACACATACTTGTTTTAACTCCATACTCAACTATAAACTACTTGAGGGTATAAACAGTGTCCCTCATCCTTGTGAATGCCCCACCCCCATCCTTAGACCAGTCTTCTACATCTTAGATAATCATGAAAGCCTTCCTGTTCAAATTAATTGATTACAGATTGAAAGGAACTCCTTTAACTTGCTCCAAAGGGAAGATTAGATAGATAGATAGATAGATAGATAGATAGATAGATAGATAGATAGATAGATAGATATAGATATAGATAGATATAGATATAGATATAGATATAGATATATTTGGCTCATTATAAGATTTTATAAGATTTCTCTAACTAGCATTATTAACAATTGCATGGCTTTGCCTCCAGCTTCTCCTAAATGGAAGTACAATTTCAGACCATATATTTATAGAGCAAAATTACTTTGTATCACAAACAGTAGTTAGCTAATAAGGAACATTAGTTATCATGGGATTCTATGTATAACCCAGAAGGTCCCTGTGTTGATTGGAGCTCTGTACTCCAGAAAAACATGTTCTTAAACTTTATCCATTTTGATGGGTGTGAACCCATTGTAAGTAGGACCATTGGGTGATGTTATTTCAGTTAAGGTGTAGCCTACCTCAGTCAGGATATGTCTTAATCCTGGAGTCCTTTATAAGCAGAATGAAATTCAGACAGAGAGAAAGAAAGCCATAGGAAGCAAGAAGTTGAAGGTCAACAGACCCCAGAAGAGAAGGGAGAACTCAGGAAAGGCCACCATGTGCATTGCTATGTGACAGAGGAGCCCAAGGCCAAGGATTACTGGCAGCCAGCCCCAGAACATCAGTCTTTAGGAAAAAACACCAACTTGATGACACCTTGATTTGGAATTTTTCTAGCTTCAAATCCATGAGTCAATAAATTCTCATTGTTTTAAGCCAACCCATTGCATGGTATTTGCTTGAGCAGCCAAGGAAACTAAAACAGTCCCATTAACTTTACCTTGGGAATTAATATATACATTTTGGTAAATAATAGTGGGTAGAGATGAGTTCACAAAAGCATACCATGTTTGCCTAACCATTACTCATTTGCCCAGAAAATTACTATTCAGAAAAGAGGGCAAGAGACCCTCACAGAAATAAGCCCTGTCACCAAGTTCCAGGATTTATCATTACACTCTGTCCCACTAGTTCATTTGTGATTCTTGGCAAGTAAGTGTTACATTGAAGTCCTCTCAATTATAATGACTAAAGGAAAAATTTTTGTAAGATTTAATAAGCACACCAGCTTCTTTAATGGTTTTTTATATGTGCTCAGGCAGCTCAGATACTGCCATCACAGCATAAAATTCCAGACTCTTTTGAATATTTTTCATGTTTCTTTTTAATGATCTCATTAGACAAATCAATTTTTTGGAAGAGCAGAAATAAAAAAAAAAAGCTCACAGTAATTTGTGAAGTCCAGTGATCAGACAATACAGAATACATGCTTTTGGAATTGCTAACCTATTATGATAATGACAGAAGAGATGAAGAAAGAAGAAAAGCAAGATATTTACCTTAACCTTGAGGAGTTTATAATATAGTTATATAGACAATGGGATCCCAGAAAATAGCAATAAGTGATACATAACAGTCCATAATTAAGAAGCACTGATTTGAAGGAAAAAAAAGATAATTTAGAATTACAAAAATAGGGTCTGAGTCCCAGCTCTGCCTCTTTCTAGATATGCATCTTCAGAACAGTTTTAATCTCTCAGAGCTTGAGTCTTTTCCAAGAAAAACACCTGCCTTATAGAGACATTTGGAGGATTTAATAATGAAATGATGTGTGTGAAAGATAGCTTGATCACCAGTAAATCTCTGTGCATGTCCATTTGCTAAACAGGTATTTACTAGAAGCCCAGTATATGTCAATTACAATCCCCAGCATGACTGGGAAGACAAAGATGGCAAAGCTCCAATCCTTTCCTTCAAAGAGGTCAACCAAGCATAGCCCTATCTGCTTCCATTGGAAGAAGGTCGGGGAACCATGAGAACTGAGAAGTGAGAAGAATCAAGAATCAAGGAAGGAGAGTGGGACATGCAGAGTATAGTTAGTTGGGGAGAAAAAAAGGTTTCTTCAGGCAAAGAGACAATAACTCCTAGAGATGTGCAAAGCTGGCATTTTTTTTTTT
>JAQZBX010021647.1:0-32129 GCA_029593785.1 Cabassous unicinctus
GTGCATGTAATACTACAAAGTCATACCTTAAGTCTGTGTAGATGGTGACTTTCTTTCCTCTGTCCAATTGTAAGGTTCAGTTTGGAGTAATTAGCTCCAGTCATTGTGTGGATGTTCCATCAGGTAGGGCTTCAGTTTCTAATGTTTCATTGAGGTTAATGATAGCATACCTGGTGCACTGCTTTTCATGATTCATAAAACTGCTTCCATCTTTAAAAAATTCTAGATCTGAGTCAAAGAAGATCACCTCTGTGAGTTGATCTACTGGAATATACCTCATCAATTAGCTGTACACAATCACATTTAGGAGATAGGGTTAACCAACAATGAAGCATGGTACTCATTTAGTCTTCCTATAATGAGTTAATGCCCCCCTTTTTGTTATAACAATGTTAAAATGTAGTGGGGAGTAAAGATCATTGTAGGCTGCCCAAGGTAAACTTTCCAGCTTCTTACAAAATGCTACAGGAGGCTGCTGCAGCCCTTAGGCAAACTGGCCACCCTTTGTCCACTGGATCTGTTGCCTCCAAAGTCCTGTAAGGACTCTGAGCACAATTCCTTGGCACCCATGCAAAAAACTGAATTTCTTCATAGGGTCAGGCAGTCCCAAAGATGGAGCAGTAACTTTGCTTAAGTTTATGAAAGCAAATGCAAACTCTAGTGTCCAGGCTAGGGTCTCTTTCTCATTTACCTTAAGGGCCTCATTTAGTGGATTGGCCATAAGTCCAAAATTTGGTATCCACAGTCTATGGTAACCAGCCAAGCTGAGAAAACCTCTGAGTTTCTTTTTGTTCTTAGGCTTTAAAACTCAGCATTAGGCTTCTTTTCAACTGGACAACAGGGCCTTTTGTCCCTCTCATACCTCAAAACCAAGATATTTATCATGGGTTTGTATAATCTGAAGTTTCTTTCCTGATTCTTTATATCCCTTTACATCTAGCCTCTTTACTATTATTACAGTGCTTTTATTTGAGGCTTCCTGAGTTTTACTGTCAATGAGTCTATCGCCTACATATTGGAGGACAGTTCTAATTGCAAGATGGCATTGTACTCAAGAGATCTCTTACCAGGCTACTTTTAGTATTGTGACTATACACTTCCACAGAGAAATTATTCTTTTCTTAGTTATAGGTTCTTAGTCAAATTGTACACAATTATTCAAAATATAGTCAAAGGACATTTTCCTTTTACTTCAAATCTCTGTTTTTATTTATGAACTTCCTGTTTCCTCCAAGAGACCACAATATACCTATACCAAAAGTATACCCAACATGTTACTCAGTGTTAGGTGGGACCTCCTTTACCAGGGAGCTGCTCCCCTGGTATTATAGGTGTCTCCAAAACTAAGAAATCAATAAACCAAGAGCAGCTAAGTTGCTTAGAGCTTTGGCAGGAGATTTAAACCCAAATCCACAATAACTTTGCAGTTGAATCTTAAAGCCACTCACCAGAGTCAAAGAGGAAGTTTTGCTCTTTCCCTTAGTGATCCACTGTCTGTGTTAGTGACACCCAGGGGATAGAGGGACACAGTCCTGGATATCAGGACTAAAAGCTCTAATGAGTTCACTGGGCAGCAATCTTCTCAGGGACTGCAAGGTTCCATCTAGGTTTCCAATTTTAAGGGGCTTATGCAAGTTCCCTATGTTCTTTTTTGCCTGGCACAGAGAATTGGAGTCCAAGCCAAGGTTTGGTCATGCAAGGGAAATTTTATTAAACCAGAGGAGGTCTGGAGACAGACAAAGCTTCTAATCAGCCTCCGTAAACAGCAGAAGTCATAATATTATATTGGCTTGTATAAAGATGGAGCTCAAGTGGTTTGGTTACAAGATTGATAGGTAGGGAGGGGTTGCATCTTGCACATGCTCTATAGCATTTCATGCTGTAACATGCTTTGTCATACATCACATGTACAGAAAATGGTGACTAAATCCCAACCAGAGGTGTAGATTTACTGTTATAATGAGCTAAAATGCAGCTAAGTTCATTCTACAACCTTACTGAATCTGCACTAAAATCTGGAAAACTCCAATTTGTGGGTATCTAGATTTTGTGGTTAGCTTCTGACCACAACTAGTAGCTGATTTATATTCTGATCCATTGGCTAATGCTGCAAGGCTAATATTACATTAGCAGAGGAAGAGGAAATTTGAGTGGAGGTAATTCTTAAAAATAGTCATTACAAATTACTTATTATAAAATATTTTTTAAAAGAGGTTATTTCATGAAAAACAATGCTCATAATTGTTATTTTGAAATTTATATTTATCTTGTGGATGAGGCAGATTTATACCTGCCTTGATTCTTACCCAGAAATGGCTGCTTATCTCATGGGGTGAATATTAGACCTAGAATCCAAACCCTATTCAAATCGTAATTATATATGTTGCTAGTTGCCTCATGCCTTTCTTGAAAATTAGTAAAAAATCTGCTCAGTTTTTTTTTAAAAGACTGAAACATGTTTAGATGTGAAAGGACACTTTTAACCATAAAAGGTGAAGCTATTATCAGATTATCTATAATGATGCTTTGGTTGAACATAGGTGGTATCTATTCCTATGTTGAAAACTGAGAATAAATATTTGTTTTTAATAACACAGAGTAGAAATTTTGTTTTAAAAATAATTGAAGGGAGAGCTTAGCAATCTAGACCATTGCTTCTTGAAGACTATCCACTTAGACTGTGAATAGAGCTGTAAAATGCCATAGAATTTATGCTTGCTCTTTTTGATTCACAGGTAATTAACTAGAAAGTATTGATAATATAAAGGACACTATTAAAATGGTTGGCATCATTACTATAGCTTGGCATGCACCCCAGCTCATAGCACATTCTCTACCCAAAGTCCAGGAGGATGCTCTAGAAGCATGTCTGTACCACTATCCCAAGCCCCAACACTAGTATATTTTTCAAGGGAACACATGTCACCCAAAACATCTGAATCAGACTCCCCTTCCAAGTATTGAAAACTGAGGCATTGAGATTAGTTGTCACTGGTGGCTAAATCACATTCACTCTAGACAGTTTCTCAAAACTCCTGCTACTGAACTCCCTGGACCAACCAAGGCCCTTTCCTTCCTGAAGCTTGACTCTCAACTGTTCCTTGGAGTCCATGATACACCCAAGTACACTTTTGATGAATTTTCATGTTTTTAAAGTTGTTTCTCTCCATCTAAGTTCTTGGGAGCTTATGGAGCATTGAGGCATTGTGCCATGGGACAAGGCACATCTCACCTCTGTACATCACTTTCTCCACTGGTGTTCACAGAGATTAACATTTCCATCTGAGCTTTGGTTGTGGGACTCATTCTGCTTCACTCATGCCCCAGTTCCATGGCATCACAGTGAACTTTTGTCAACAGAGGTATGAGATAGCTGAGCATTCTTATCCTAACCACTAAGCAGCTTCAGACACAGTAGTCACATTTCAAGTATTTGCATTGGCCTTGTGGGGACATAGAGATTTTCTGATACTTTTGAAGTAAGGTAAACATAGGAGATTTGGTCAATATACACATTCCCTTGTTACCTTTTCTTTTTGACTACTGCTACACCATGGGCTGTAGAATTTCTCTATACAACAAATTGTCTTTGGGAAAGACATATTTGTGGATTCCATCATGCATTACCCTTGCCCCACATGTTTCCCTTGGAAGAAATCAGACACTGGGTGGCTAGGAATTCACCAGCACCTGAAAACAAGTCATTTTTCTCTTGAAAGTCCCACTTTCTAACCTGTGCTACCATTATTGTTCATCTATGGGCAGGGTGCCTAGGTCTTCACTTATTCTCTTTTCAATATATGGTTTATACCACATGCTCTGGTGTTTCCAGGACCTTGTTTTTATTCTGAGATAAACCAGATGTGTAAATAGGGACTTGCATGTCCAGTCTCAGGAGAAGAGTTTTTTAAGTTTCTTAAAGAACACAAAATATGAGACTGGCTTCTTTGCTCAGATTATGATTTAGTATCTTTTCATAAATTATTAACCCCCACTAACAAGCAGCAAAGGCCACTGGATCAATGGAATGGAAAATGACATGGAAATATGGCATGCAATGGCAGTAAGGAATCTCGTTTGATAGTCATAATTTTATCCTGCTCCAGTTGTAACTAAAACAAACAAAACTACTACAGAAATTAAACCAGGGAACTGACTTTCAGGGAAAATATTTGCTTGAGTTATGTAGAAGGAAATGCAATAGACTCACCTCAACATTACAGGAGAGTCAAACTGATTAATCAAGTGTCCTGGAACCACGTGCTCTTTGATTGAACTTCCATTGAACAGAGTACCAACAGTCAGAGAAAAGAGATGGAACAAAATGGTAGTAAAGTTGGGCATTTGCTTCTATGATATTGCAGGTAATGAAAATTGTAAATAGTGCACTTTTAAATAAGTATCCAGTTTTGTGCACCATCTGTTTCTTACCAAGCCCTGACTGCTGGACTGATGCACCCATTGGCTTCAGATTGAGGTCTATACTTGCACCCTGGGTCTCTAGGAAGAAGTAGTCTCTGGGAGGTTGTGCAGCCTGTGTACCTGTTTTGAGGATGGCCTTCTCTTCTAGCTAGTGTTATGATCGTGGCAAGTTATTTTCACTGATTTCCAAGCATTTCTCTGTGAATGTGGGACATTTTCTGAATCTACAGAATTTCTAGAACTGATGGAAGGATGGAGATGGAAGTGGGAGCTGACAGGGGGCAGTAGTGTTATGGAAAAAGTGGCTCTGGGTTAGGCGGTAGGATGAAAGAGTTCTATGGCATCTTGAAAGAAAAAGAGGGATGAGAATGATATCACAGGTGTCCCATTGTGTTGCTTCCAGAACCTCAACTGGGGATTGGTTGGGCAGATGATAGGTTGAGGTAAAGTTCCAGTGCCCAGGATCTGATAATGGACTGGGCCTGATACTAAGCAGAGGAGCCTAGAGATGAAGAGGGGGTTTTGGAATACTGCTCCATCTGTTGTTCACTACTTTCTTCAAAATTGAGTCTGCTGAGAACTCTTTTTCTATGCTCAGCTTCCCATATCTTTGGCATAGACTCCTGTCTCAGGTTTCCTGCACACAATGGCCTTATCCAACCTTCTCAGCCCTCCTTCAACTCACCTTATGTTCCTCCCTTCAGTAGTGATCAAGGATTCATCATGACAATATTTCACTGCAGTATACTATGTCATAGTTAAACACTCTTGAGTGGGAGAAAGTCCACATTGACCACCACTCTGCTTATGAAAGAAATTTTCTACTTCTCATTGAATAGCAAGAAACAAGGACATAATTAATTGAACTAAAAATGGAATGAAATGATCAAGGGCCACTGCTCTGCACAGGAAAACCTGAACAAGGCAGAATAAAATTTTCATAAGATGCACATTTTCCCCTCTTCTGTGATGGATTTCAAGTTTGTGCAAGTGAATAATCCAAGATGTTGACTAAAATATCCTCTTCAGACTGACCCTGATACAATTACTCCTGTTGAAGGAAGAAGCCTGTTTTCCCCTATAAGGAGAAATAGCCTTCTTCTTCATCTTGTTACTACATACACAGTCCTTTACCACAGACACCAAGCATGTGCTCCACAACAAGAGGATTTCCATTCCTACTAGGACTTTCATAGTTCAACAGGAGAAGTCATTGCCTGTCTTCCAAGTTTCAAAGGATAGACTGACTCTCTTGTTAGGGGCTAATGCAGCTGAGAACTTTAATGAAGCTACTACTAAATTACCATTCTGAAAATCTTAGGGCCCTTAAGAATTATGCTAATTCTACTCTGCTTGTGCTTTATAAATGGAATAAAAAAGCCTGGGTGAGAAAGCATCTGTTTATAACACAGTTTACTGAATATTTTAAGTCCTCTGTTGAGAATTACTACTCAGCAAAGATTCCTTTCAAAATATTGTTGATTTTTGATCACTATGGAAGTTCTAGATGGCATATCCTTCTAAATATAAAGCTGCTTCATGTACACTGAAAATCTCTTGTTTATTGTGCCCACCTTCATCAATTACATTAGTTATATCTTCTAGATAACTTGGTGCAGCTTCTACATCAACACATTTTGCTTCTTTTTACTTTTATGTTATGGAAACAGCTTCTTTCCTTAAATCTATAGTTTCAAATTTTTCTCACCTCCTCACCTCTCAGCCTTCACTGAATAGAAGAGAGCTAGTGCCTTGCTCTGTACTAGGATTTCACCTTAGGGGAGTGTTGTGGCTGCTCTGATCTTCCATTCAAACAACTAAAACTTTGTCCATATCAGCAATAAAGCTGTTTCACTTTCTTATCATTAATGTGTTCACTAGAGTAGCACTTTTGATTTCTTTGAGAAAATTTTCTTTGCATTCACAACTTGACTAACTGTTTGGCACAAGTGGCCTAGCTCTTGGTTTATCTCAGCTTTCAACATGCCTTCCTCACTAAGCTTAAGCTTTCTAGGTGTTTTTTTTTTAAGTACCAGGGCCAGGGATTGAACCTTGGGCCTTGTATGTGGGAAGCCAGCACTCAACCACAGCTTCCCTGATTTGGTTTTTTCATTTGTTTGCTTGCTTGTGTTTTTGTTTTTAGAAGACACTGGGGACAAAACTTAGGATTTCCCATTGGGAAGCAGGCTTTCAACTGCTTGACCCACATCCATTCCCAATATTTCTAATTTTTGACTTAAAGTAAGAGAAACATGACTCTTCCTTTCACTTGAACACTTAGTGGCTAATGTGAGATTATTAATTGACTTAATTTCAATATTTTTGTGTTTCAGGGCCTAGGTAGAGGGTGAGAGAAGGGAAAGGCCTGTTGTTGGTAGCATAGTCAGAACAAATGCAACATTTATCAATTATGTTCACTATCTTATGTTGGCACAGTTTGTGGAGTCCCAAAATTATTACAACTGTAACATTAAAGATAACAGATAACCATATCAGATATAATAATAATGAAAAAGTTTGAAATATTTCAAGAATTACTGAAATGTGACATGGAGACAGGAAACAAGCATATACAATTGGAAAAATAATACCAATAGACTTGATTGAAGCAGGGTGGCCACATAGCTTCAATTTTTTAAAAACACAAAGTGCAATAAAATGAAATATGCCTTTATAGTCTCTAAATTTTGCTGTTCCTGATTGGCATATTGTTGGGACCATTCAGTATTTAGCATTTTCAGATTGGCTTCTTTCACTTGACAATATGCATTTAAGATTCATTCATACATTTGCATGTCTTGCTAGCTCATTCTTTTTCATCACTGGATAGTATCCCAATGCACTGATGCACCACAATTTGTTTATCTTTTTACTTATTGAATGATATGACTCCTCCAAGTTTTTCACCATTAGGTAAAGTTTCTGTAAATATTTGAGTGCTATATTTTGTTTGAACAAGTTTTCAAAATAGTTGATTAAATATCTAGCAGTTTGGTTACTGGATTGTATGGTGATACCATATTTAGCTATGAAAGAAATGTCAAACTGTCTACCAAAGTGGCCATTCCATCTTGTTTTCCTATGAGCATCAAAAGAGAGTTCCTTCTGTTCTGCATCCTCAACAGCAGTGTTACCTATTTTTTGGATTTTAGCCATTTGAATAGGCATGTAGTATTCCCTCATTTCAGTTTAATTTGCTTTTCCACAATGATAAGTGATATTGAGCATCTTTGTGTATATCTATTATCCACTTGTATATTTTCTTTTGAATTGGTCCTATTGAAATTTGTAGACTTTTTGTAATTTTATTTTGATCATATAAAAACAAAAAGTCCATTTTAATCATTTTTAAGTGTTCAGATCAATTATATTGCTACCAGTGCAAGATTATGTTATCATCACTACCATTTAATTGAGATGATTTCCTCTTGAAGATTTTTATGATTATTTTTTGCATGTTTAGATACAAGACCTTTTTCAGATAAGTATTTTCAAGTATTTTATCCAAGCATGTGGTTTGCATTTTCATTGTATTAACAGTATCTTTTCAATGAATAAAATTTTAATGTTATTTAAATCCAAATTAATTTCTTACATGAATTATATTTGTGTTGTGTAAGAGGCTAACACCAAACACAAAGTCACATAGATTTTTCCTATATTGAAGAATTTTTATAGTTTTGCAGTTTACATTTAAGTTTTAAATTATTTTGAATGAAATATTTTTGTAGTCAGTAGTTTGTGTCTGTGTTCATTTTTTTCTATAAATGTCCAAGTGTTCCATCACTATCTGTTGGAAGACATTCTTCTTGAATTAAATTGTTTTTGCTCTTTGGCAAAGACTATATTTGCATAGGTCTATTTTTTGGGTCTCTATTCTATTCCATTTATTTTTGTGTCTATACTTTCACTATTATGCTGTCCTGATTAATGTAGGTTTACAACAAGTCTTGAATCAGGAAGTGTGAGTTCTTCAGCTTTGTTCATCATCAGGGTTTTATAGGCTCTTCTATATTTAGAAATAGATTTTTCTTTTCTAGAAAATTGCTTGCTGAGATTTATATTGGAATGGGATTAAATATATAGACAAAGTTGTCAAGAATTGACATCTTAATTTTGAGTCATTCCATTATGAACAAGCAATAATTTTTCATTTAATTAGATTTTCTTTGGTTTCTTTAGACAACATTTCATAGTTTCCTGTATCCATATTATAACTACATATTTCTTATTTTTGTTGTTTTAAATAATAGTATTTATTTATTTTTAATTTAGATTATGATTTTTCATTCTTAGCACACAGGAGAGCAATTGACCTTTGTATATTTAGCTAATAGTTTTTTTTCCTGTTATCACAATACATTCCATTCAAGCCATTAGTTAGTTGCCCCCATTTCTGTTTGAATTTCCCAAAATTATGCCATAAATCATCTGAACCTGAAATTCAGATATCCAGAGAGTGAGTGGGAAGGAGAAGAAAGGCAACCAATAAATAGTGATTCCAAAGATAACTGTGCTGTGACTAGTTGGTGGAGAGGAGCATCTGAACTTGCCTTTTCTGACCAACTGGTGCCTCAGATACTGGATGAAATGCCTAGGTGTTCACCTTCACTGAACCTGGCTTTATATCTATGGTGAGTGCTTTCCATATGGTTCGAGTGCTTTCTTCCTTAAGAACCAACTCCCAGAGGTTCACTCATGATTTGGGGTAACTCAGAGGTAGTGAGGTGTCAATAATAAGTAAAAATTCTTCCTGTTTGTGAACCTGATACTGAAGGGAGATTTTTGACTCATTAGACGTTTTTATTTTAAATAGTAAGCATAGAACTTTTCATTTTCTGAAATGACTGCATGCATTTAATTCTTAACTTTATCATAAAATATTTTACAAAAGTACTCATTTATTGCAGGTTTTATGGCTGGAAATCATAAGATGCTGTGGTATTTGTTGCATATTGGGGTTGTTTCTGGGAGAAATCCCAATATAGATTCAGAGATTATGGAGACATATATACAATTGTGAAATATATGTACAAAATATTGGGACCTTCTTGGCACATCAATTGGGGACATAATGAATGTCTGAGACATTCTGCACCCTGAGGCTAAAGGGAAAATGTGCATGACTATATACATGCTTTTAATAACTTTAAATGTTTTCTCTTTCTTAACAGCAATAGTTGAAAATTGAAAGCTATACGTAATAAATCTCACAATAATTTAAGTTTAAATAGATTATTTATTTCCAAAACAATTTGTACTATAATTTTTGCTTTCTTGGTTTTAATGTTAGCAAAATCATCAATCTTTAAAAATTTTACTAATTAGCTAATCTTGTTTTCATTTTAATGAATAGCAAAAGTAGTAGACAAATTATTATGACCATGTAACAAAACTTCAACAATTTTAAATAAACTACTGTACTGAAACATCTTTTGCAGGACCCAACTGTTTCAGGTGCTGTTTTTAAAAAATCTACAGCATTTATAAATTTGGATAAGGTTGTATTAAACAAAATTTAATTGGCATTACAATGGTGATCTTTTAAAAAATCAAATGATATTGTATCCATTTAAAATGACTCAATTTTAAACTTCTTCAAGGTATAAATAATTGAAAAAGCAAAATTATCTCCATTCAAAGATGTCATAATCTTATATATTGATAATCCAAAAAAATCCACAAAAACATCACAGGTAATAATTCTTCAAAGGTCCAAGATTCAAGATCAATGGCAAAATTCAATTTTATTTCTATATACTAGCAATGAACAATCAGAAAAAGAAATTATGACAATAATTCCATTTAAAGTATCAGGAATATAATTATATACTTAGGAATATGTTTGGAAAAGGAGGTGCAAAATGTATGTAGTGAAAACTACAAAACATTGCTGAAACTAATTCAGGAAGACAAATAAATAGAAAGACATCCTATATGCCTGGATTCTAAGACTTCATAATGTTAAGAAACAACACTACTGATCTACATGTTTAGTCAATCCTCATCAAAAATCCCAATAGGCCTTTTAAAAAATAGAAAAAAAATATTGTAAAATGTATATGGAATTGTAAAGGACATGAAATAGGCAATGTAATCTTGAAACAGAAGAACAAAGTTGGGGCCCACATTTTACTGTTTCAAAATATTTTACAAAGCAACACTAATCAAAACAAGATGGCACTGGCAAAAGTTCTATAGAATATAGACCAATGGGTTAGAACTGAGATTCCAGAGCTAAACCCATGCATGTATGTTTAATTGATTTTTGACAAGGCCATTTGATGAGAAAGAATAATCTCTTCAACAAATTGTGCTGGTACAAAGGGATATTATCACACAAAACAAATGTTCCCCGACCTCTCACAATATGAAAAAATTAACACAAAATGAACAAAAGTCCTTAATGTAAAGATCTAAAATTATAAAACACATAGGTAAAATCATAAGGGTTAAATCCTTACGACTTTGGACTTGGAAATCAATTCTAAGATATGACACAAATGCAAATAAATTTTAATTAAACATACTTGGTTTCATCAAAATTTAACTTTTTCTTATCAAATAACAACAGCAAGAGAATATAAAATCAATGTACAAATTGGGGCAAAATATTTGCAAATCATATACTTGTTAAGAGTCTAATATCCAGAATGTATAAAGAACCCTTTTTCCTAAAAGCAAAAAGATAAACATCTCCATTAAAAAATGGTAAAGGACCAGCATAGACATTACTCCAAAAACAATAGAAAGTGACCATCAAGCACATGTGAAGGCACTCAATTTCATTAGTCATTAGAGAAATGTAAATGAAAATCACAGTGAGGTATTTTTACCAAATAAAAAATTAAAATAAAAATAAAATTATGTTGCACAAAGAATGAAACCTGTTGTAATCTACAGACTATGGTTAATCATGTAATTATACTAATATTTTTTCATCCATTATAACTAAGCTATCACACCAATGCACAATATTAATAATAGGAAAATCTGTGTGCAGGAGGGGTATATGGGAGCTCTGTGCTTTCTGCATGATTTTTGAAAAACCTAAAAATTCTCTAATAAAAAGATGACAAAAATTAACAATAAAATATGGATACTTTTTGCTGTTGTTTCTTTTAAATAATTAACAGCAGAAGGCCAAGATAACACAACAAGGCAATAAAACAAAATCAAATATTTATCGTTATTCATAGATGATAGGACTGTCCCAATACAAAATTTTAAAATCCCTTAAAATATTGAGAGCTTGATATATATATATATATAAAATACAAAAATCAATTACATTTCTGTATATAACCTTCAAATAGACATTTTTACAGTAGTTATGTGAAAACATAGGACACTGATAAGGAAAGATTGGGATACTGGTGGGCTAGACAATGAAGGAAAGATATTATTATTAAATGGAGATAATATATCACAATGCACTCACTTAGCAGATATTTTGGGTTGAGTGTATTAGCAGGAGCAGCCTGAATGATACTAATTCCATGCTAGATTAGCTATCTGAAACCTGATTCAATGATCACCCATAGAAATGACTTATTAGATCTATTAGAGAGGGCTCTGCTAACATTTTTTAACAATGTCCATTGTGGAGAACAAGTCAACCCATCACTGAAACTTTAAAAAAAATCATTAATAAGGGAATAATTGGGGTTGGAACCAAGAATTGCTGTATGACCATGATAATGTCATATTACTAATAGACATACACATGGAGATGTCAAGTAATAAAGCTAAGAGTTATTGAGTACATACACTGGTGCCATGCACCCCTCTAAGAGTTTTTCTTTTCTTAAGGTATCTGCTCTGCATGAAAACCATAAGAGGAATATATTATTATAATTCACATTTTACACAGGAAGAAATTGAGGCACATAGAGTTAAGCAGACAATCAGATATATGAGTCTGAACATCAGAGGATCTGGCATGGCTGGAGATGTAAACTTGAATGTCATCAGTTACAGGCAGCCATGCACTTAATGAGGCAACATAGAAAGAGGTGTCAATAGAGAGCAGAGGACTATGCACAGATTCCTTGGGTCCTCTGATATTTAGAAGCCTGTCGGAAAAACTGGAGATGTGCAATGTCATGGCAAGGGATATAGGTATTTAGTCAATGACAGTAGATTATAACAACTATACCCTCTCTTTAACAATTTATAGATCTGCTAATCTTTCATAGTGCTAAGTTGCCACCCTGGCTCTCTTCTTTCCCAAAATTAAAACAATAAAGTATACATATTATTCAGGTTTCAGATATTCAGTGTGCTAAAAAATTGCTGTAATTCTTTATCTATTTTTTTCCTTGAATTTGTGCAATTAAACTCACAGCCAGACCAATGGTTCTCAGTACAGGCACAGCAAGCAGTGTGAGTGGCAGAAACAGAAATGTTTCTCTCCAAAGATGGTAAGAATAGAACATTTAAATTTTGAAGTGTCCATTGGAGAAGGCAGATGAAAAAAAGCAAGATATCACATCATATAATATAATATGAGGTGTTGATACAAACTATTTTAGTTGTGTCTCCTTCACTAAATGGCATCTCATTACTGTGACAACAGTGTAATTAAAATCTTTTAAATGACTCCAAGATGTCATTTTATATGAAAAACATATTTCATTTCAGTTTCAGTTGATAGTTTTTTTATGTGCTATTTTATCAATTTTAGTTTTGAATAATATTTTACAGCTGACAATAGGACCCAAAGCCAATTTGTGAGAACATGAACAAAGTGCACAGTGGAAATGTAAGGAACTAAGCAGTACTTTCAAGGACTTCCAAGGTGAGGTGCAAGGGTGGAGACATTGAGGAATGGATAGGTATTATTCCTCTCCCCATCTGCTCTTTGCATCCTTCACTGTAGATTATGACAAAACTTGAAATCTCTCTATTTCCATCTTGCAACTTTTAAGAAAACCAATGGAAATTTTTCTGCATGGCCTTTTGAATATATGCAGCAAGATAATATATTAAAACTTCAACTGAACATGAAATTTTCCTCTATTTGTCTTGTTTCCTGTCCAGAGGAGATAATTAGACTCTGCAAGGCAGAAACTGCAAAAATTCATGGCTCTACAGGTCTGTTTACATATCAGCTCATTGATGTGGTCTCACTGAGTGAAATAGAGGGGAAAGTGGGTTGGAGTGGGAAAGGAGAGTCCTAGATATTGGGAAGGGATGGGGCCATGTTTTTTAATCCTGTCCTGGAGTAGGTGGCAACAATTCAGAGGGAAATGGTGGACCCAGGGAGCAAAATCCCCTAATGGTGATTCCAGCCATGACAAACTGCCCATGCTCCAGGAAGAGATGGAAGTAGCAGAGCCAATGCTTCAGGAAAATCACATAGGCTTGGAAAAGGGGTGTGTTGAGGCTCCTCTCCAATGCTTTGGTACTTCATTATACCCTGGAGATAATTGCAGAATTATAGGCAGTGGGGGCACCCTAAGAAGAAATAATTTTACATTTTCCAACATTTGGTAAGCAGGTACCTCCAACATGGAGTTTCACTTTTTTAAAGATATATCATACATAAAAATTTTTATTGCACATGTAATTTTATTTAAACATTTGCATCTACAAATATTTATCATTAATCCATCCATTCAGTTAATAAAGATTTACTATATAATAACTGAACTGAATTGAGAGTTCTGATATAGCTCCTGATATATACAGTCATCTGATATTCAACAAGGCCACCAAGCCCACTCAATTGGGAGAGAATGGCCTCTTCAACACATGGTGCTTGGAGAACTGGATATCCATATCCAAAAGAATGAGAGAGGAACACCATCTCACACTTTATATAAAAATCAACTCAAGATGCATCAAAGATCAAAATATAAGAGCCAAAATCATAAAGACCTTGGAAGATAATGTAGGGAAGCATCTACAGAAGCTTGTAATTGGAAATGGTTTCAAGAACGTCACACTCAAAATACAAGCAGCAAAAGAAAAAATAGATAAATGGGATCTCCTCAAAATTAAAAACTTTTGCACCTCAAAGGATGTTATCAAGAAAGTAAAAAGGCATTCTATCCAATGGGAGAAAATATTTGGCAACCATATATCTGATAGGAGCTTAATACCCTGCATATATAAATAAGTCCTACACCTCAAAAATAAAAAGACAACCAATTTAAAAAAATGGACAAGTGCCTTGAAAATACACATCTCCAAGGAAGAAATTCAAATGGCTAAAAAGCATATGAAAATATGCTCAACATCACTTGCTATTAGGGAAATGCAAATCAAAACTACAATGACATACCATCTTACACCCATTAGAATGGTGACTATTAAAAAAACAGCAGACTGTAAGTGTTGGAAAGGATGTGGAGGAATGGGAGTGCTAATCCACTCCTGGTGGGAATGTAGAATGGTTCAGCCCAAGTGGTGGACAGTTTTGGGTTTCCTAAAAATACTAACTATAGAACTTCCTTATGCTCCAGCAATTCCACTCCTAGGTATATACCTAGAAGAATTGAAAGCATAGACATGAACAGATATATGCACACCAATGTTCATTATGGCATTATTCACTATTGCCAAAGGTTGGAATCAACCCAGATGCCCATCAACAGATGATGGTAAAACAAAATGTGGTACATACATACAATGGAATATTATTCAGCTTTAAGAAGGAAGAAAGTGCTAACACATGGGATAACATGGATGAATCTTGAAGACCTTATGTTGAGTGAATCAAGCCAGGTATTGAAGGATGAACAGTACATGACTTCACTGATATGAATTAAGGAAATTGAGCAGACTCAGAGAGCTATTGTCTGGAAGATAGGTTTTCAAGAAATAGAAAGAGAGAGGGATGTGTGCCATCACCCATATGGATGTAATCTATGGTAATGTGAAAGAGTGTAGTAGCATATTGAAGGGATAGGACAGGAGAGTAGTGATATTATTGGGTTGAGTGGTGCAGGGTTGACAGGTGGGTAGATTGGTAAGGGTGAATAAGAAGGTCCAGGGTATTGGGTGGTGAGTTGGGAGAGGGACCAGATGAACACTGGGGATTTGTGGGTGTGTGGTTGAAGGTACAGGGAGGGGTTACTGGTTTAGTGTGTTGCATGGAGAGACATTTGGGACAGGGTGCACCTGGAACTTCTAGGGAGTGTGTGAGTGATCATTCTGTCGTGGTGTGTTATGTCAGTGGATGGAAACCCACATAGTGAGCAGGAAGGAGTTGGAATCCCATCATTGGGAGGAATGATTTGTTTAGAAATAGACAGCTGGGAGTCTCTGGAGAGCAGGGGCATTTCCTAGAGTGTTGAAACCTCAGTCTTCTTGAATGTAACTATGAATCTTGTCATCCAATGAGTCAAGCCAGGGGGTAGGAGTGAATATCATAGATTGAACAGAGGGTATTGAGTTGTCAGTGATGTTCTGCATGATCTTTCAGTGATGGACACAGGACATGGTAAATATCATCAAAATTTATAAAAGTGTACAGTCTAAAATAAAAACCACAGAGTAAATGACTGACCATGATTAGTAGCTATGTTTCACTATTTGTATATGAATTATAACAAAGATACCATCCACATATAAAAAGGTATTAATATGGGGGAGGGTGTTGGGTATGTGAGAGTTCCCTGTATTCTGTGTGTGACTTTGCTGTGACATAAAACTTCTTTAAAAACAAAATGTAAAAAGTGAGACACTAGGGAATGAGTCGGGGAAGGTGCCATGGTACAAACAGGACATAAGATATTGCAGTGATGAAAGACAAATTGTCAAAATATTTTATTACATATTTTTCATTTTTAAAATATCCCAATCTTTTAATTTTATTTTATTTTTACATTTTAAGGTTGTATGTGTTTTTTCTCTTATATTTAAACTTATTATTATTTCATTTTCCTATTATTTATATTCAGCTATTGTAATGGCATCATCTTTGAAGAAGGTTTGGATCACAGAAGGGTTACAACTGGGGTGGGGGAGGAATGTTGGTGTGGGGTGTCAGGGATGGGGGATGCATGGGAGGAAGTTCACCTGAGCACACATAAAAGTATGTACAAATGTTCAAATATAAATGGGACATTGTCACAGTGGATAGAGACTGTGACACAATAACAGAGAATATGGAATACCCATCATGGAGAGCTCTGACACATTCTCTAAGGGAACAACAACAGTCCCCCAAGTGTACAATGTGTGACTGGCAAAGGAGGATGATCCACTGTTGGGCTCTTGATATTGATGACTAGGTTTATGAAACTTTGCTTTGGAAATTGTGACTTAGCCTATTGCTATGAGGTGCCTAAAGTTTGCCTCCTGAGAACCTCATTGTTACTCAAATGTGGCCTCTCTCTGAGACAAACTCAGCATATGAATGCATTACCTTCCTCCAGCATGGGACAGGATTCCCAGGAATGAGCCTCCCTGGCACTGAAGGATTGCTACCAAGCATCAACAAATAACACAACCTAGAAAAACCTCCAATAAAAGTGGGGAAAGATAAAGACAAATGAGTTTATATGGCTAAGAGACTTCAAAGTGAGTCGAGAGGTCATCACAGAGGTAACACTTATGCATATCTCAGCAGGATATCAGAGACTGCCAAAGTGAATAATACCCCAAATAGTGGAGCTCCTGATGGCCTGGAGACACCCAGATCCTATGGTCAGGTGCATAGCTCCAGAGTTTGGTGCCTTACCAGTGGGCCTTACTTTGGAATTTGTGCTCCTATGAATGACAGAGTTGGACTCAATTATGTTTTTCCTGCACATGGCTCATCTGTCCCTTCTACTTAAACCTATACTTGGTGCTGGAGTTTGTAGGTGTACATCCAGAGACTGGAGTCTTTGGGCTGTCCATGTGCCAGCTGGGTCCACAACCTCAGCAGAGTTGCAACACCTACTTTAAAGCTCATTGGATTCACCCAGGACAACTGTTGGTGAGACGATGATGGACAATGGCCATCCCATGGAACAGAGAAGGTCTGCAGCTGCTAGCAGGATAGTCCCATCTGTCTTCCCCATGGGATATAAGCCCCCTCTTAATTGGAGATGGAGTAGATGTCACCATCCCAGGATCCTTGGGATTCAGAAAATAACTATGGACTAGAGTGGACTTAATATTCTTCTCTAGACATATTTTGATTCCAGCAAAGGAAAAAATTACAACATTGATGTGGAGCCAGTGGCCACTGGAGGCTCTGGGGGCAGGGAGAAGGAAAAACATTTGTAATATGGGGTCTTTTTCAGGACTTGGTAATCGTCCTGAGTGATATTGCAATGATAGATGTAGACCATTTTATATCATCACACAACATGCACAACTCTGTGGCAGAGAGGGTAGACTACAATGTAAAGTATGGTCCATTCTTAATGGCAAAGGCCCAGGATGTGTTTATCAATTGCAATGAATATGCCACACTAATGAAGGATGTTCATGTGGGAGGTTGTAGGAGGTGTGGGGAGTGGGGCATATGGGAATCACTATATATTTTGTGTAACATTTAAGTAATCTAAGTATCTTTTAAAAATAATAATAATAAAGTAGAAAAATGGGAGGCATTGGTGGTGGGTGAGGTATGAGATCCTTGTATGATGTTATACATGTTTGTTTTGTAAGTTCACATCTAGTGCTATACATTTATTGTTTATGTATTTTCATTATGAGTGATATACTTAAATAAATTAAAACACACACACACCCAAATGATGCTATGCCAGGCATTCTTGAAAATGAAATGATTAGAAAGTCCCTCAACATTTGGAGAGAAACAGGGCCTGGTTGAAAACTGTTTTAGTTAGGGGAGCTAGTAGAGTTCAGTGGTTGATTGCCTGATTCCCATGTATGAGGTCCTGGGTTCCATTCCCAGTACCTCCTTTAAAAAAAAAGTGTTTTATTTATCTTTTACTGTGTTGCAAATGAACTCCAAATATATAGACTTTTAAACAACAATTATTTTCTGCACTCATGACTCTTCAGATTGGCAGTTTGAGATTCTTCCATTCTGGTCCAGTCTCAGCTGCACTCAAATGCACTTGCACACATACCTTCAATCTGCTGCCCGGTCAGCTGGTGACCAGCTGCTCTAAAATCAACCCAATTGCAACAGCTGCACCCTTCCTCTGTATGGTCTCTATCATCAAGGAAGCCAGCCAGGACTCATTCACATGGATTTTCGGTCCTCAAAAAGCAAGAGGGCAACCCCAGTGTACAATTGCTTACAGTTCTCTGTTTTATATGCTTTGCTACTGTCCCAATGACTAAAGCAATCATAATATTGGTCCCATTTGAAGGGTGGAGAAAGTCTCTCACTCTTGATAAATGTACCTGAAAAGTCACATTAGAAGGCATAGGTACAGAGAGAGGAAGAATGCATGGCCATTTTTTGAAACCAACTATAACAAGCAATATAATTGAGCATCTTTCAAGCAATGTAAATAGTTTTTTCAGTGCAGTGGAGTACACAGCAGAGTGGGAAATTCTCAAAAAGTAAGGTCAGGAAGATTTCAACCAGGAAATCATGATCTAACTAAATTTTAAAAATATAAAAATAAATGAATGTTTAGGAGGTGGAAATGGCATAGGACATTCTGGAAGCCAAAAGTATTCTCCTGAGGCCATAGTGTATAGTGCAAGAAAAGTCTGAGGTAAGATGGGCCACTGTGGCATTTTTCTACATCCATGAACAAGCATAGATCTTGTTTTGTTGTATTTTACAACCACTTGTCCCTTGTCTACCCTCCAGATTCATACAAATCAAGCCACTCTCTTCACCAGATGAAAGACTTTATTGTGTCCTAGTTGTCAGGTGCCTCCTTACTCACCACCCACAACTTTTTAAAATCCTCCCTGAAATATTTTCCACATTTTCTAAATGATCTCAGAACAAATGCAGAAGATTGGCTCAAGCAGAGTACAGTGGAATTTTACCGAATGTTCTCCTAAACCTCCTAGACAGTTTTATCAGAGAGGTCCTGAACTCAGCCTTTTTTGTGATGGTAATCACAACCCTGTTATAGAGTCCCTAAAAGGAAGTATATGGAAGGGCTAAGAACACTCATAATAACATGTCTTGTGTCTCAGGGTCAGTAAGATGAAATAACAGTGTCATCTCCAGCAGCCAAATCACACAATCCCAGTCTACTGGATTTCAATGAAGGATATGTCCTTTGGAAAAGTTACCCTACATTTGTTGAACCTACTATGTGTCAGATACTGTCATAATTTCTAGAACTGCAAAGGTGAGGTAGAACTGATCTTTACCCCAAGTTGCTACTGTCCATTTGGAGGAGACAGATTTGTGGCTGAGAATCTCCCATGAAGCATGATGAGTGCTACAATGGGGAATAATTGCATGTTCTGAATACATAAACACAAAAATCTAGTTAGCACACACTAAGTAAGCTAAGACCTAAATATACACAATAACAGCAAGCAATCACATGGTCTTATTCTGTTGTTCACAGTGTTCATATATATTAACCTATTTCATCCCAATTACAACAGTATGAGATGGAAAAAGTTCTCCCTATTTTACAGATAGGGGAAGTAAGGCATAGAGAACTCAATTGAAATGTTCAATATCACATGACCAGTAAAAGTTGGAGCTGGGCCCTAAATACAGGAGACTGGCTGGGATCAACTCTCTTAAACACTATGTATCTCTGAGGCAGGATGAGCCAGGGCAAGGGAGGGGAAAGTAAGTCTTCATGTAAGAGGGAACACCCTGTGTAAAGACTCAGAGGCAACGGGAACTGAGAGTGGTCCTGAGGGGACATTTTGTGAACAGGGTTTCAGCTAGAATAAAATGAGAAATTTGGGAGAATGCAACAGCTCATCATATTTAGTTATCATTCCCTGCAACCCCATCACTCTACCCCAATGGTTGGCCCCCTCTTTGAGAGCAGGGAGAAGTTTCCATGTATTTTTATTATAAAATCTGTCTCCCCACAGCCAACCTCCTACTTCAACAATTGTCCAATGTTTCATGTACCTATTTTTATGATCAAACATGGCCCATGGAACTGAGGTTTGTCACTGATGATGTCAAAGAAGGGTTACTGAAAGTCTTGGCACTTATTCAGGTCCCAACTTCCATGAGGTTGACAATCTGAAATCTGCTTGTGGAAGAGTAAATTTGGCTCCCAATTGATGGATATTCAGGACTAATTTATAGTCCCTACCTCAGGAGAGGTAGTGACATCACCTACAACTAGGAGGTGAGATAAAAATCCTTCAGAGGCTGTTCTTGGTTCACATTCACCCAGACAAGGTAAAAAAGTGATCTGGGATGAAGAAACCTTTCTCTAAGCCTTTCTGTAAGGATGGAAGGAAAATTGTCACTGATTGATAGGAGCTGGGTTGTGAGGGGTCTAATTTCTTCTGGGTCAGATTTCCTCTGATCTCTTGGACATGATTTCCCCTGGGACAGAAGAAAGAAAATAGAATTTAGTGTGAAGATATGGAGCCCACTGAGACTTTCACTTAAAAACTGCTAACAATCAATTAAGAGCCAACATAGGAATGAATAAATGAAGTGTAAATGAATGAGTAAACACAAGATTTCTACTTTGAGTTTGAAGGGCTTTCCAGAATAGGTATAAACAAGTTACACAATTAGTAGAACTGTAATTTAATTATTTTAAGTTGATGGAAAAGGAGGAACTAAGTAGGCATCTGGGCCAGATGTGTGTAGACTGGGGAAAGAGTGGTTAGGGAGATTTGAACTTCACTTTCATTACATATTCTAATGAGATTGGATGTATCTTTTTTATTAGAGAAGTTGTGAGTTTACAAAGCAATCATTCATCACATATAGGATTCCCATACAGTTCCCACCAATCATATCTTGCATTGTGGAAAAAAATTTTTAATTGATAAAAGAATATTAAAATACTATTAACAATAGTCCATAACTTATATTAGGTGTATTTTTCCATAAACCACCTTATTTTTAATACCACATATTAGTATTTTAAATTTATTACAATGCATTAAGGAATGTTCTCATATGTGTACTGTTAATTTTGGTCCATCACACCTCAGCATTCACTGTGTTATACAATCCCATGCATTGTAAAATTTATCCAAAGTGTATACTCAGTGACACTCAGTTTCCTTAGAGTTGTGCTTTCCTACCCACAGTCAGTTTTTTTCTTATAAAAGTACTTTTTTAATAAATTGATGCATCTCAATATTGTAACATGATAGCCCAATGCTATATCAAGGTAGCAAAAGTGAAGATTCCTGATATTTTTTAACAGAAACACTATGAATGACAGCATACCCACATTCAACTTCACAAGACATTTTCTCCAACTTCAGAGCTCATTAGCAGCTGTAACCTCTCTCCTCATGAAGATTAGGTGTTAGGAATGAGCAGGCCAGTGGCACCTCCATCAGCTCCCGCTACCACCATACCAAGAGGAAGGGACACAATGGCAGTATGGTTGGCTTGCTGAACAAAACAAGTCTTTTAAACTTAGTCTTTTAAAGAAAACACAGAATGTATCAAAATTAAAGAGTATCTTAAAGAAATGGAACCACAAGAAGGTACACAGATTAGAGCCCTGAAGCAGTGAATGTGTTTCTACCCATTTTGTGATGGAAAGAAGTCACAGACACAGAGTCCTGCAATAGTCTGCACTGCTGAATGTCCTCACACACATTGCCATGAACAAACTAAAACCAGAACTCCCTGCTCTGTACAAATGCTGGTGAAGGGGAATGTGCACTATTGCAATGGGTCAGAGCTGTCCAGATTTCAGGTATCACATGGAGGTTCTCTTTATAGAGGGCCACCACCTTCTACAACCCCCAGGCCACACACTTTCCAACTGATGCCACCTTTTTTGGGTTTACAGGGAAGAAAAAAGGCATTTAAAATAAACAGTGGAAACCAACAGCTTCTGATAGTCATACATTCTAAACAGCCCAATCCACCATGAGAAAGAAGTATGCTTCACTTATCAAAACTACAAAAGGAATATATGACTCCATTATATTATACATATCTTAATGAACAGATTTTTTTTTTGGAGGTACTGGGGAGATTAAACCCAGAACATTGTATGTGGGAGGCACTTGCTCAACCATGAATCTCCATCTGCTCCCCTGATTTTTGATCTGGATTGTTCTTACCACAGATCAGATTGAGAACCAGATTCTTTTTCTCCAAAGGCAAGGAAAAGCTGGTTAAATGTTTAACAGAATCTACTCTCAATTTTGAATTTTAGAGAAGGACCTGACTTGAATGAGATTTGCTAAAGAAAAAAAATTTCCTTATTTTCCCATCCTGAGGTTGGATTAGATTGCAAGAAATCTAATGTCCAGAGTTTTTATTTGCTGTTCGTTACTATAATTGGGCTTAGTCCACTATTTAGTTTGATCAGGTGCCTTTACATTACTTTTATTATACTCCAAAATGCTGCAGATGAAAATAAACACAACAAAGTCACAAAAGTATCAATTAGGACTCTTCTTTCAATGACCCAACTCTCTTCTACAGCCTTAGTATTTTGTCCTAAATCGCATTTTGAGATGGGAACCATATACTCTTTTCTAAACAAGTCGATTGATCCAGGGAGGAATCTCTTTCACACAAAGAATCTCTGATAAAACTGAAGAAAAATGGTTGCAGCTTTTATGCATCAAATGATAGGCATTGCCTTTGTATTCTCTTCCCAGTTCTTCTATAATTTTTTTCTATGTCATCTTCTAGGAAGTCAGTCCTCCCTAAAACAACAGCTTCTTTAAATTTAAATGTTTCTCCTAGTTCAGAAGCATTTCCTGGGAAATTTCAAATATTCCAGAAAAGGGGAAAGGATGGCCACCATCAGCAAATTCTCTGCCATATACTTCAATTCCTGAATGAAAAACTCCAATTCCAATGGATGAGGTGTATTCATTCATCCAGTACATGCATGTCGTACACGTTGAGCACCACCAGCTGGTCGGCCCCCAACCTCTCCCGCAGCCGCCTCGTCCTCACGCCTCTCAGGCTGCGCCGGCACCTCGGTGGCTTGATCCGGGAACTATGAGCACAGCCCGGCCCGCGGCAGCCAAGGCGGGAGCACGGGTAGGCGAGGCCCCTCGGGGGCTGCCCACAGTGCCCTCTGCACCGACTGCCGGGCAGCTGGCAGGCCTGTTCCTTTCAGGCGCCTCCCCGGAGCGGTGGCCCGGTGGGGAAAGACGAGGGGCGGACGCCGGGTGCCCGGGCTCCACAGTCAGTTTTAGTACATTTTCTGCTTCAAAATAGACAGATCCCGTACCTCCTTATATGCCCCTATTGACCCTTGACATTGATATAGTATCTTTGTTGTCCTTGATGCAACAATATTACAATATTACTGTTATCTATAGTCCATAAGTCACATTAGTGGTATTTTCCCATATATCACGTTATTAACACCTTGAAATAGTGACATACATTTGTTCAAGTCCATAGCAGAACATTCTTGTATTTGTGCTATTAGCCACAATCTTAATCCACCACCAAGCTCACTATGTTATACAGTCCCTAAATTCTCCTCTAAGTTTCTTTCTATTGACTTCAACATCCCTAGATTACTTCTTTCAGTCATGATCACATTTATAAATCAGCAGTTAGTTATACTCCCTATAATATGTTAACATCAGCTCTATCAATTTCTAAACATTTACAATCAACCTTATTAAAAATTTTACATACATTAAACATCAGCTCCACTTACCGATCCATGTTCTATCTCCTAGTGACCTATAATCTAGATTTTTAATTGATGAGTTTACACAACGTATTTATTTCATATTAGTGAAACCACACATTATTTGTCTTTTTGTGTTTGGCTTATTTCACTCAGCATATTGTCCTCAAGTTTCATCAACATTATCATATGCATCCTGATTTCATTTCTTCTTACAGTTGAATAGTATTCTACTGAATGTATATGCATTTTGTGTGTCTGTTCATCAGTTGATGGATACTTGGGCTGGTTCCATATTTCAGCAACTGTGAACAATGCTGCTATGAACATTAGTGTACAAATGTCAGTTGACATTTTTGTTTTCAGTCTTCTGAGTATATTCTTAATAATGGGATTTCTGGATCATATGGCAGTTCTGTATTTTGCTTCTTGATGTACCACCAAACTGTTTTCCAGAAAGGCTGCATCATTTTACATCCCCACCAATAGTGAATGAGTGTTCCTGCTCCTCCACATCCTCTCCAGCATTTGTAGTTTTCTGATTTTTAAATAAAGGCCATTCTACAATGTGTGAAATATTATCTCATTGCAGTTTTGATCAGCATTTCCCTACTAGGTAGTGATGTTAAACATTTCTTCATGTACTTTTTAGCCATATATATTTCCTTTTTGGAAAAAATAGTCTATTCAAGTCTTTTGCCTATTTTTAAACTGGATTACTTATCCTTTTATTAATTAGTTGTATGATCTTTTTATGTACTCTAGAAATCAAATGCTTATTTGATATGTGGTTTTCAAATATTTTCTCGCTTTGAGTAGTCTGCCTTTTCACCTACTTGGCAAAGTCATTTAAAGCACAAAAGTATTTAATTATGAGGAGGTCCTATTTATTTTGTTTTTTCCTTTCATTGCTTGTGTTTTGCCTATAATATTTAAGAAAACACCATTTACCACATGATTTTGAAGATGTGTCCCCATATTATTTTCTAGGTATTTCATGGTTCCAGGTTTTATATTTAGTTCTTTGGTGCATTTTGACTTGATTTTTGTATAAGGTGTGAAATAGGGGTGCTCATTCTGTCTTTTGGGTGTGAATATTGAGTTCTCCCAGCACCATTTATTAAATAGACTGTTCTGAACTAGCTGGATGGACATGACAACTTGACAAAAATCAGTTGACCATAGATGTGAGGGCCTATTTCTGAACTCTCAATTCTGCTTCATTGATCTATATGTCTAACATTAAGACAGTACCATGCTGTTTTTACCACTGTAGCTAATAATAGGATATAAGTAAGGAACTAAGAGTCCTGCAATTTTGTTCTTAGTTTTAAAGAAATTTCTGGCTGTATGGGAAAATTTACCCTTCCAAATAAATTTGATAACTGGCTTTTCCATTTGGCAAAAAGGCTTTTGGGATTTTTCTAAAGATTGCATTGAATCTGTAAATCAATTTGGGTAGAAAGGAGGTCTTAAAAATATTTAATCTACCAGTGAATGAACATGGATTGCTCTTCTATTTATTTAGGTCATCATTGATTTCTTTAAGGAATGTTTTATGGTTTTCTGAATACAGGTCCTTTATGTGCTTGATTGAGTTTCTTCCTAAATATTTGATTCTTTTCATCATTATTGAAAATGAATTTTTCCTTACTTCCTCCTCAGATTGGTTATTAATATTTTATCAAAACACCACTGGTATTTGCATATTAATATTGTATCCTGCCACTTTGCTGAAATTTTTCATTAGCTTTATAGTTTTGTTGTAGTTTTTTTGCACTTTCTAGATATAGGATACTATCAGCAAATGCTGAATGTCTTACTTCTTCCTTTCCAATTTTGATGCTTTTTAATTCTTTTATTTGCCTGGTTGTTTTCTAAGTAAAAATACACCAAAAGGTAGGAAAACAAAGAACTTTCTAAACATGGTAAAGTGCATATATAGAAAACCCACAGCTAACATTGTACTCAATGGTGAAAGACAGAAAGTTTTCTTTCTGAGATTTGGAAAAAGACAAGGATGCCCACTGTCACCACTGTTATTCAATATTATGCTAGAGGTTCTAGCTAGAGCAATTTGGCAAGAAAAAGAAATAAAAGGTATCCAAATAGGAAAGGAAGAATTACAACCTTCACTCTTCACTGATGATATGATCTTATATCTACAAAATACTGAAGAACCCACAACAAATCCTCTAGAACTAATAGATGAGTTCAGCAAAGTGGCTGGATACAAGATTAATATGCAAAAATCAGAAGTGTTTCTATATTCTACTGATGAGCAGCCTGAAGAGTAAGTCAGAAAAGGAATTACATTTATAGTAGTGACTAAAACAATCAAATATTTAGGAATAAACTTAATCAAGTACAGAAAGGATCTGTGTTGAGAAAACTACAAAATATTGCTAAAAGAAACCAAGGAAGACCTAAATAAGTGGAAGGACATTCCATGCTCATGGAGTGGAAGACTATCATTAAGATGTCCATTCTACCCAAACTGATTTTCAGATTCAAGGCAATCTCAATAAAAATCCCTCAACCTTTTTACAGAAATGGAAAAGCCAATTGTTTTGAAGGGTAAGGAGCCTGAATAGCCAAAAATGTCTTTAAAAATAAGAATGAAGTCAGAGAACTCTCATTTCCTGACTTTAAATCATTTTACTTAGCTACAGTGGTAAAAAAAAAAAACCCACAAGGTACTGGCATAAATATAGACATATTGAACAGTGGAACCAAATTGATAACTCAGAAATAGACCTCCACATCTATGGTCAAGTGATTGTTGACAAGACTGTAAAGCCCATCCCCTCCAGCTGTGCCAGGACACTCTTCAACAATTAGTACTGAGAGAACTGTATATCCATATCCCAAAGAAAGAAAGAGCACCCCTATTTTGCACCTTATACAAAAATTAACTCAAATTGGATCAAAAACATAAATAGATATTTGTGAGCCATAAAACTCCTAGGAGAAAATAAAGGAAACATCTTCAAGATCCAGTGGTAGGTGACAGTTTTTTTTCTTAGACCCAAAGCATGAGCAACAAAAGAAAAAATAAATGGGACCTCCTCAAAATTAAATATTTTTGTTCTTCAAAAGTATTTGTCAAGAAGGTGAAAAATGTAGCCTATTCAAAGGAAGAAAATATTTGGAAACCACCTATACTATAAGAGTTTGATATCCATTTTACCTAAGGATAGAATACAACTCAGTGATGAGAAGACAAGCAACCAATTAAAAAATGGGCAAAAAACTCGAGTAGACATTTTTTCCAAAGAGGTAATACAAATGGCAAAAAGCACATGAAAACATATTCAATATCACTAGCTTTTAGGGAAATGCAGATCAAAATTACAATGAGGTTCCAATTCACACCTTAATCAATGGCCATTTTTTTAAAAAACCAAAACTACTAGTTCTGGAGAGGATGTGGAGAAACAAGAACACTCCTTCACTGTTGATGGGAATGCAGAATGCTGCAGCCTCTGTGAAGACAGTTTGGTGGTACCTCAAGATGCTAAATACAGAACTGCCATACGATCCATCAATCTTGTTACTAAGCATATATTCAGGAGAATGGAAAGCAATGATGTGAACTGACATTTGAACACCAATGTTCATAGCAAAATTATTCACAATTTCTAAAATATGGAAACAGCTTAAGTGTCCATCAAGCAATGATTGGATAAACAAAATGTGATATATAACTACAATGGAATACTATTCTGTTGTAAGAATAAATAAATTGGTATGCATATGACAACATGGATGAACATTGAGAACATTATGCTGAGTGAAAAGTCAGACACAAAGAGACAAATATTGTATGGTCTCACTAATATTAACTAAATAAGATGAGTAAAGTCACAAATGTAAACTCTAGATAATAGCTTAGTAGGAAATAGAATGTGCTCTGAGAATGAGAGTGGAGGTTTAATGTGTGTAGAATTTTTAGTGTCTTTTGTAAAGTTGTGGAAATGAGTTGATTTAATGGTCACACATTATAGTGAGTATAAGTAACATTGCTGATTTATAAATGTTATTGTGGCTGAAAGGGGTAGCCTATGGGCATAAATGTCAATTTAAAGGAAGCTAGAGAATAATTTAGGTACTATAACATAGTGATTTCAATGGGAAATGAATTAATTGATTTATGAATCAGTCAATCCATTCAAAACATTTTTAATAAGGTATCATTCATAGGTAAATTTTTGGCCCTAAAATATTCAAATGTATAATAATAGTAAGAAATGTTTATAGATAGAAAATCAGAGAGTACAAATAGAAAGAAAATATCTAGCAAAATTACATCTCCTTCAGTAACTGTCCCCAAAGAATATGTTTTAAGAACTGTTTTATTGTTTCCATAGACTTTCTAATTATTTTTGCAAATCTTACATTAATGAAACAGCTGTTATTGGAGATATTTCTTTGAGAAATTTCTCTGGGATTTTCATATATTCCATCAATTAAATCTAAGATGATTGTAAGTATTTTATTTTAAAACATTGGGATGTTCTAAGACATGTTACCAAGTTTTACCTATTTAAATATTCATGAGCTATTTTTTTTTTTTATTTTGGGCAAAAATCAAATTTTTCACAATACAAACCAATATTTGTAAAATGATATATAAATATATATGCATATATGTGCATTTGCTTACATAAATGTTATATATATATATATGTTTTTTTTTCTAAAAGGTGCTTAGATTACCTAAATATTACACAGAAATTACAGGGATTCCCATGTTCCCCACCTCCCACACCTCCCAAAACATCCCACACAATCATCCTTCATCAGTGTGGCACATCACTCACAATGGATATACACATCTTGAGGCCTTGCCACCAAGCATAGACCACAGTTCACATCATAGACCACACTCTCTCCCACACAGTTCTGCATGGTATATGCTGATGTAAAATGGCCTAAATCTGTCATCACAAAGCCACTCAGGACACAGTCCCTTGAGTGCAGGGGCAGTGTCTGGCAAAATAGAAGGGCCCACTGATGGATTCTTGTTATTGATGAATAGCCTTATGAGTCTTTGCTCTTGTAATTGAAACAGCCTACTGTTATGGGGTGCCAAAGGGTTGCCACCTGAGAGCCTCCTTGTTGCTCAAATGTGGCCTCTCTCTAAGCCAAACTCAGCATATGAATGCATTACCTTCGCACCAACATGGGACATGACTCCCAGGGATAAGCCTCCCTGGCAATGAGGGATTAATACCAAGTGCCAACTGGCAACACTATTGGAAAAACACCTTGAATAAAAGGAGGAAAATGTAAAGAGAAATGAGTTCATGTGGCTAAGAGACTTCAAAGAGAGTCGGGAGGTCATCCCAGAGGTAATACTTATGCACATCTCAGTAGGATCTCATAGAACACCAAAGTGGATTTCACCCCACACAGAGTGGCTCCTGAGGGCTCTGGAGACACCCAGGTCCTATATAAGTGGGGATAGCCCCAGAGATTGATGCCTTATCAGTGGGCTCTACTTTGGAATCTGTGCTCCTGAGAGTGACAGAGTTGGACTCAAATAAGTCCTCCCTACACATTGTCCATCAGTTCCTTCTCTTCAAACCTATATGTGATGCTGGAGATTTTAGGTGTACTTACAGAGACTGGAGCCTCTGGCCTATGTATGTGCCAGCTGTGCCTGGAATCTTGGTGGAATTGCAACTCCTACCCTTACAGCTCAACAGACTCATCCAAGTCACTTGGTGAGGAGATGACAATGGACATCGGCCATCCCAGGGAATGGAGAGGGCCTGCAGCTGCAGGAAGGATAATCCCATTCACTGTATCCATGGGATATATGCCCTCTCTCACTTTGAGGTGGAGTGGACATCACCATCCCAGTCCCCTCAGGATTGGGGGAGGAGCTATGGACTAGAGTGGACTTAATGGCATTCTGTTGTAGACATACTGTGATTCGAGCAATGGAAGAAATTACAACAGTGAGGTGGACCCTGGTTGCCACTGGAAGCTTTCAGGGCAGGGAGGGGAAGGACAGTTGGAATACAGGGGTTTTTTCAGGACCTGTATGTGTTCTTGAGTGAGTGTCCATTTATATAGTTCACCAAGGGAGTGGCGACTCAACCCTGAGTCACAACCTCCCGACATGTTCAAATCAAAGCCCAAATTTTGATTGAAACAGGTACACATAAAACCTTTGGATTTAATACGAAAGGTATCACACCCAGAGGAACAGACCAGTTTGCAAACATAATCAACATCTTTGTTTAGAGTTCATAAATTATTTCAAACTGCTACATTTCTAGACTCTCTTTCAAACCTGTCTGTAGCCATTGGACAATTTAATGTAATTATGATTTCCAAAAATATAATTGGATCATGCTTGTAAATGGATCAAATATAATTGGATCATATAAATATAATTGGATCATATAAATATAATTGGATCATGCTTGTAAACTGATCTGTTAATTTGAGCATGATTAAGTTATGATTAGGGCATTGATTGAGCTACATCAGTAGGGCATTGAGCCTCACCCCTTGGGGAGTGGGGAATCAAATATAAAAGGCATGGCAAGAACAGATTTGAAGCAGTTTTGAGTAGCAGTTTTTGGGAAGCAGTTTTGAGGTTGGAAAGAAGGCCCCAGGAGAAGAGAAGTGAGCCATTTGCCTGATTATCTATAGCTGACCTTGTGGAGGAAACAGGAAGAAAGCCCTGAGAAAAACACAGCCCTGGGAAGAGAGGAACCCAAGAAGCCTGGGCCCTGGCAAACATTGGCAGCTGTCTTGCTCTAACATGAGGCAATGCACTTTGGTGAGAAGAAACTTAGTGCTTTATGGCCTGGTATCTGTGGACTTCTACGCCAAATAAATATCCATTTTTGGTATTTCACATTAGCACCTCTTTGGCTGACTAATACACTCTCTCTCTCATCTTTTCCTTTCAGGCTGCAGCACTCTCTTTACTATGTCTTGTAAGACAAGTTTCTTGGTGACAAACTCTCTCAATTTCTGTTTATCTGTGAGTACTCTAAATTCACCTCCATTTTTTTGAGGGATAATTTTGCCAGACCTAGAATTCTTCACTGGCAATTTTTCTTTTAAATTTCTTAAATCTCTCAGACCACTACATTCTCACTTTCCTGATGTGAAATCAGCAGTTAATCTTATTGGGCTACCTTTGTCTGTGATGTATCAGTTTTCTTTTGCTGCTATCAGAATTCTCTCTTTGTCTTTGGCATTCTTCATTCATATTATTATGTTTCTTGGAGTAGGTCTATTCAGATTTATTCAGGTTGGAGTAACTTGTGCTTTTTGGATATGGATATCTATGCCCTTCAAAGTCTATTAGAGATCCCTACTCTGCCTCTATCTTGCCTATCTCTCCTGAATGCAGTTTTTGAGGAATTAAGAAAATAAAATTATTTCAGAGGTTATAGAAGTGGGTGGCATGATGGAGTACTGTCCCGGCCCGCGGGACAAGTCAACGGAGACTCCGAGCTATCCAGCGAAGGATTGAGACAAAGACACGGACAAAACAAAAAACTGTGCTCTTTATTCTGCTAACATGGCTTCTCTGCGGCTTCTTCCACCGTGCGGGTTACAATCAGCTCTTTTATAAACAGGGAAAGGGGAGGGAAAAGGGAAATGCCTTAAGGTTTAGGTATCAGTACATGATTGGATAATTTGAGATCCTAGGCGTGGTGACTATTCCCGTGCGCAGGAACTTTGTGGCGCAAACTTAGGGAGAAGGAGAAGGAGAAGGAGAAGACAAAGAAGGAGAAGGTATAGACGGCCATGATAGTTATATTCATACAACATCACCCCCAACATCTCCTCCCTTTTGGTTTAAAAACAAAACATTGTAGACTGCAATCAAATAAGCGAATGGTATGGAGAGGTGGGGACTGTGCCTGTCTTAGGTTAGGACCATGCTGAATGGCTGCTAGACCTTACCCGTCATAGGAGACCATGGCAGCTATTGGCCGGTAACAACTGATAGTGTTCCTGTCGGCAACAATTGGCCAGGTTCCTGTCTTAGGTTGA
>JAQZBX010021648.1:0-32136 GCA_029593785.1 Cabassous unicinctus
CTAAGCTGTTTCCAACTTTTGGCTATTGTGAATAACACTGCTATGAACATCAATGTGCAGATATCTATTCGTGTCTCTGCTCTCTGTTCTTCTGGGTATACACCTAGCAATGGTATTGCCAGATGCTATAGTAAGTCTATATTCAACTTCCTTAGGAACTGCCAAGCCCTCTTCTACAGTGGCTGTACCATTCTATATTCCCAGCAACAGTGAATAAGCATTCCTATCTCTTCACATCCTCTCCAACATTTACAATTTACTGACTTTTTAATAGCAGCCAGTATAATAGGTGGGAAATGGTATCTCATTGTAGTTTTGATTTACATTTCCCTAATCGCTAGTGATGTTGAACATTTTTTCATGTTTCTTCACCATTTGTATTTCTTCTGTGGTCTGTTGTCTTCTCAAGTCTTTTGCCCAATTTTCAATTGGATTCAAGTGATTTTTGACAAGCCTGTCAATACCACCCAGCTGGGGCAGAACAGTCTATTCAACAAATAGTGCTGGGAGAACTGGATATCCATAGCCATATGAAAGAAAGAAGACCCTTATTTCACACCTTATACAAAAATTAACTCAAAATGGATCAAAGACCTAAGTATAAAAGGAAGAACCATAAAGCTCCCAGAAGAAAATGTAGGGAAACATCTTCAAGACCAGGTGGTGGGTGGTGGTGAATTCTTAAACCTTACGCCGAAAGCTTGAGCAATGAAAGAAAACATGGATAAATGGGACCACCTCAGACTTAAACACTTTTGTGATTCAAAGGACTTTACCAAGAAGGTGAAAAAGCAGCCCATTCAATAAGAGAAAATATTTGGAAACCACATATCTGATAAGGGTTTAATTTCCAGTCTATATAAAGAGATCATATAACTTAACAATAAAAGAGCAAGCAATCCTATTTTAAAATGGGGAAAGACTTAGACATTTCTCCAAAGAGGATATATAAATGGCTAAAAAGCACATGAAAAATTATTCAATATCACTAGTTATTAAGGAAATGCAAATAAAAATGACAATGAGATATCATCTCACACAGCACAGAATGGCCATTATTTAAAACAACAGAAGCAATAAGTGCTGGAGAGGATGTGGAGAAATAAAAACATTCCTTCACTGTTGGTGGGATTGTAAAATGGTTCAGCCTCTGTGGAAGACACTTTGGCAGTCCCTCAGGAAGCTAAATAAACTACTATATGATCCAGCAATCCCTCTACTAGGAATATATCCAGAAGAAGGGAACACTGTGAAGCAAACAGACATTTGCACAATGATGTTCATAGCAGCATTATTCACAATTGCCAAAAGATGGAAACAACCCAAGAGTCCATCAACTGATGAATGGATAAACAAAATGTTGTATATACATACAACGGAATACTATGCTCTTGTAAGAACAAATGAAATTGGGATGCATATGATAACATGGATGAACCTTAAAGACATTATGCTAAGTGAAATAAGCCAGATACAAAAGGACAAATATTGCATGGTATCACTAATATGAACAAAATATGAAGAATAAACTCATGGAGTTAAAACCTAGAGTATAGGTTATTAAGAGAGGAGGGCTGAGAAGGGGTACTGATGCTTAATGTATGTAGAAGTTTTAATTAACTTGACTGTAAAAGTGTGGATATGGATAGAGTTGATGGTAACACATTACAGTGAGTAGAACTAATGCAGCTGGTTTATAAATGGGATTGTGGCTGAAAAGGGTAGTCAAGGGATGTAAATGTCAATTGAAAGAAAGCTAGAGAATAATCCAGGGACAGAATAACATAGTGAACCCAGAGGTGGATGAGAATTGTGGTTAATAGTACAAATATAAGAATGTCCTTCTATGAACCGAACAAATGTACATCATTTAATGAAAGATGGTAAGAATGTGGTGGTGCATGGGAAAATACAATTAATGTAACCTATGGACTATAGTTAACAGCAATACTGCAATATTCTTGCATCAATGCCAAAGATGTACTGTGTTAATATAGGGGGGGGTATGGAAAAAAATACCAAATATGCTATAGTCCACAGTTAGTGGTAATAGTCTGATGATATTATATCATAATCTGTAACAAATATTCCACAACAATATAGTGTGGAGGGGTGTTATATGGGAATTCCACACATGTGCATGATTGTTTTATAATCACTAGCTACATGATTACAACTTCTCTAATAAAACTATATTTTTAAAAATTAGTGTCTCAAGTACAGTGCCAGCAAAACCAGTAGATGATAAACTTCTCTAATAAAACTACATTTAAAAAATTATTGTCTCAAGTATAGTGCTTGCAAAAACCAATAGATGAACAAAATCATTGATCATTTTATTCCAAGATTTCTGCCTCTCTTTTCCTCTTTGTGTTCTCCTTCCCACCAAACTGGCAGGACTCATTCATTAGACCTTTTGCTTTGCATTGTTCTATATGCTTGAAATTGGTAAGAAGACAGAGGAAGATAAAAGTCCCAAGTTTTAACTGAATGAAAAAAACAAAATGCTATAAAATTGTGTCCAAACAAAGAAAATAAAGAAGAATGCTGATAGTCACATTTTTAATGCCTCAAGTATTTTTGAAAGTGATAATAGTAATAATAATAATAATTGATAGGTAACATCTGTTGAGGGTTTACTTTGGCAAAATACAATGATAAGCACTTTATGTACATTATATTTTGAATGCTCACAGTCACATTAAATTGGAATAGTTATCCACAATTTACAGAAGAGAAAATTGAAACTCAGTCAAGTTAAGTAATTTGCTCAAAGTCATATAGTCATCTCTATGGGATTTATATCCAGGTTGTCTGATTGAAAAATTCATGCTTTTAATCTCTACCTCCATAATCTGAGATAATGTAGTCCCAAGAACCTAATCTCTTTCTCTCTAGTGAAAGCACTTGAATGAGGACCCTGAACAGTCATGAGCATTGTTATATTTTGGAAATAATGTGCAGATGTGCTTGATGGGAGTAAATAGTATATATGTTGGGGAGGTATTGGGAAATTAGGATGGCTATTTGCTTCAGGCCAGTAAAAGTATCTTAAAAGTTAAGCAGAGGTTGACCAAAAAAAAAAAAAACAAAAAAACAAGATATTATGAGCATCTTAAATCAGGGAGATAACTAATGCAAGTGGCATTCAGTATAGGCTGAAGGAAAGAAATATTAGATTTAGCAAGTGACTACCTGGGTGAGTCTCTGACTTTAGACTCAGAGGCTGACAGTGAAGATGAAAAGAGAAGATATTTTGAAGGCAGAAATGGCACAATTCATTCATTCAGCAACTATTTATTGATAACTTATTTTGTGCCAGGCATAAAATAAAGTCTGCATTCTGCTAGAGTTTATATTCTGTGACTAATAAGTAAAGAACTATATATATGTAGCATGCTCAGGTTTGCTGAACCAATGGTGAAATCAAGGATATAAATGTAGTAGTGGGAAAGGGAAGGTAATTTTGGGAAAAATCAGGAAGTCAGTTTCTAAAACACTGAATTTGAGATTATAGCAAGTCATCCAAATGGAAATTCCCTGTGACCATGTGTTAATAGGGAAGAGGCCCGTGGAAGATAAAAACTGGAGATGGAGATTTGGGAATTAACTTTCTCAGAAGTGATAATTAAAGCAATAGAATTTATAAACTCACTGACAGAAAGAGTATGAAAGAAAAGTTTAAGGGGCAGGACAGACCCTTGAGAAACAAGAATAGCCTGAGATAATAAATAGTTCTCTAAGAAGAGAGAAAAAGACCAATCAGAGAAACAGAGAGAAGCCGGGACTATTGCAAATGCAATAGGGAGTTCAAAGTTGGTGAAGACATGAAAACATTATTTTTTTGACAAGAAAAATGCTGACAAACAACACCAGAACACTTTAAGAAGAATGAGAAGCAAAGGGGTTGCAGAACCCAATGCAAGAGATGGAACGGGGTGAGTAGGCAGGAAATGGGGGCAGTTAATACAAGGAAGCAGAGATGGGACAATTCCTAGAATGGGTAGCAGAGTCCATTCCCAGAACAATGTGGCAATGCTTCTGTTCACATTTAGTGTCTGAACACTTTGACTATTAAGACCAAAATTGTTGTTATCTCAATAGGCAATTCCTTACAAAATATTGAAAAATCTAATTTTGTGCTCAGTAGTTGGCTTTCTAGAAGAGACGTCAGAATTAGTTCTTGCATATGAACAAGAATATCTGTGACCTCCAATTTGAAATCTTCAGTTCTACATCTCTCTCCACAAAAAGATTTATTTTTGTTTTGATTCAGAAGGTAAAATCCTCCCCAAGTAGATAGTAAGAATTGAAATAAGGAAGAAAATGAAACACACTCTGTCACAAAGTTGCATTTGTTTAGGAAAATATAATTTTGGCAGAATAGACACTGTGATTTGTCAAACAGATTAATCTTGGGAATGGAAAGTCCCAATCAAATGGCAAAAGTTTTAATCTATCTCTTGGATAGGTAGGTTGGCCATGGCCCTGTAACTGCTATGGGAGTGGAAGGAGACCCAGACAACCTGCAAGAATCTAATGGATGGAAGTCATGATAAATTTGGAGAATCTGTATAATTAGATTCGTTCAGCGTTGGCCTTTTCTACTTCCAGCAATGCAGAGAACGTGTAGAAAATGCTTATTTAGAGAGCAGACTATGTATAATACAATAACATTCCTTTAATCTAGCTATAAGATAATAGCTTAAAAAAATTAGAGAAATAATCAGTGACTTTTTTTTCTTTCACTTTAATTACATTTGATATATTTTCAAAATAAGCAGAAAGGAATCAATAGGGAGAAAACTCAAAACAACACACAAAAAATTTTGTAATTTTTCCTCAAACCTTTAGGTAACATTCTACATGAAACTTTATTTAATGGCAAGTTCATTCTAATTATACACAGCAATTCTTGACTCATTAGGAGGTCTTCTGGAAATATTTGTTTACTGATAGATCCACAAAGTCTAAGGCTTTAAATGCAGACATATCTTTTATTTAATTACCAGAAGTGGTGGGAGAGGCAAATTGCCTCTAGAACACTGGGATATTTAGTTTTGAAAAGATTTTTTTTTTTTTTTTAAAGTTAACTTCTGTTAAGTACTGACTACTTAACAGAGTACTTTATGGGTAGCAAATAATCATAAAGCATGGCAGAGCATATGAACACAAAGAATTTTGTCATAGTCTCAACTATTGTAAAAATATTTTTAAAATCCCAAAAAGAAGCCGATGGGCAGAATTTAAGAACTCAATACATATTGTTAATTACAAAATAGTAATTACTCAAATTCTTAGTTATTGGTAATTTGGGAATATTAAACTCCAATTTATAATAATACACAGATTATATATCCAGTGTTTGCAGCTCACCACAGTGGGAAAGTTCATCATTTTGAAAATGGAGACCCTGGGAGGCCAGTCTGTGGAATATAATACACATGGCTGGATGCTACCTAAAATGTACAATAAACTGCTACTAGTCTAACAAATTGTAATATCTTTCCTTTCAAAATCTTAGATGGTTTGTGCACACCATCTGCTCTTTGTCTGTATTCCTTCTGTGCTTTTCTTAATCTAGAAGAATGGTTCTTGAAATTCTAACAGGACTCTTTAAAAGGTTTGCCACATATTTTGAGAAGCATCTGTTTGGAATAAGTCTGGCTTTCTGTATTTTGTTGCCAGTTGTCTGGTATATGCCATGGTTCTAGTGAATTTAGTTATTTTAACTTTTTGGGTAAATTCCTTGGCATTTGCTTTGGTACACATTTATGGTTAGACCAATAGTCCAAAGCAAGTTACTAAGAATTGTATAAAAGAAAATTCAGTGTCAGAAAACTTGATTAATTTACCTGCCACTTAATTTGCATAGGTTACCTGGAAATTGGTGTTTGTTTCTTTTGTTGGATGATTTCAAGATGGATCTTGTCCCCTTAAGGAATCCTGGATACCTTGAATACTTGTTCAAACATCTGCTCCAGTTTCATCAGGGAGACTTTGGGATAGCTATAATTCACATAGCTTTCTTTCAGCAAACAGGGCACCTATGTAACAGTAAGACAACTTTTCCAAGGAGCTGAAAAATAGAGAGTGTTATAAAGGAGCTCTGATTCTTAATGGGGACAGAACTTTCAGTTAAGGCAGCTGTGGTAGGTTGTCTGTTACTGGTCACTTTTTGTTGTTGTTTTCACTGTGCATTTTAAAATTAAATTAATAAATTAACATATATGCTAAAAATTTGGAAATTTCAAAACATCTAAAGAAGGTATTTAAAATCATGCATAATGCCTAGAAATAATCATCAATAGCTAACACTTATACAGTGTTTGCTATGTAACATGTATTGTTTTAAGGGCTTTAGTTATATTAATTCCTTTAACTCTTACAATGGCTTATGAAGGAAACTATCATTGCCCCTAGTACATATACAAGGGAACAGAGGCACAGGTTAAGCTACTTGCCCAAAGTCACTTGGCAAATAGGTGACCCAGCTAGGATTTAAATGCAGGCTGCTGCACCATAAACACTTTTTTACCACTAACATTTCCTCAGATTTCCTTTCGGATTGCTTTCTATCAAGTTTTTAAAACAAAGTTGAGATCATAGAGCATGTTCAACTGTATGCCTTAATTTTGTTTAACTCTGTGACAAGTTTCCTCCCATAGGATTTACAAACTCTTGATAAGCATCTTTGTAAGGAAGATGTTTTAATTCAGTAGAGCTGCTGAGGCCCCCTACATGGTGTAACGTCTATTTACACAAACTCTCTTTGCCTACTGAGTAGCAGAATACTACAGCGGAGCGCACGGGACACGTCAGAAGGTCTGGGGTGGTGGGTGGGTCTGAGTGAATGACCTTAGGAAGATCCCTTAGCCTCTTTAGTTCCATTAGCCTCTCTATATCTGGTTTCCTCATCTGTAAAATGGGGGATAATAATATTGATAACCTGACACAAAGGGTTGTGATTGCTAAAAGATATACCTGTAAAGTATGTTTCAGAAAGTATACAAACATTTACAAATGTCAGTGATTATTGTACTAATAATGAGCATGTCCATTCATGACTGACAATTCCCAGAGAAAATTCTTAGGCAAAGGAATGGATTAAAGAGATTTTGAAAGAAATAAACATGAGACATTGTCAGGCCCTACTGAAGAATGCTTCTGTGATGATGCAGGATGCACTGAGAACAACAATAACAACATAAATAATATTTCCATGCATTTCCTTCCAGACTTATTTCTATCAACTTTTTTTTTTTTTTTTTTTTTTTTTACCGGGAGGTCCCAGGGATGGAACTGGGGTCCCTCCATATGGGAGACGGACACCCAACCATTTGAGCCACATCTGTCCCCCTCTATCAGCTTTTCTAAAGCTTGTCATTTGGCTCCCTTCTAGTCTAAGATTAACAGACTTTGCTAAATAAAATGCTTGCATTTTCCTTTTTAATTTGTTTCTTGCCCTTTTCCCACCTCATCGCTCCCTTTTCTCATCTTGTCTTCCCTTGCATTGCCATCAATTCATGACACTCTCCTGTTGGTTGACAAACCAGATCTTGTGTTAGAGAGTGCAGCCCTGTAATGGCCCTTTGAAAAGCGCCTGTCCATTCCTGTTCTCTGTTTTTGCACAGGGCTACACCTAGGCAGTTTCAGGTACTGAAGCATGAATACTTATTATTGAGGCCTGTAGGGAAGTAGATTCTGACTCACTCCTCTTACAGTATATGCCATCTGTCATCTTAAGAGGCAACTTGATTAAATGTGCTGTTTTGTAACTATCCTGGCTTAACTACTTGAAAAGGACATAGTATTCAAAATGCTAATAAAATTACAAAAAGGATGAATTATTTTTAATTCCCAGTTCCTTCTGAAATTGGTCAAAAATATCTACATAAATTCTACTGACAACATTTTCTATGAAACACTCTTCTCTAATTCTCCAGCTTTTGCCATCTCTGGATATCGTCAGTAGTGGTTCAGCACATACTGACATGTTTTTGTATTTTCTTTTAATTTGAGGCTTGGCACTTACATTAGAAATCCTAACAAAACTGAGTGGCAGAGCCAAAGGAGGTGAAATACCTGTCTTGTAAACTTGTTATGGAGATGTCCTTGAGAACATGTGGAAAGAAGACCTACATTCTGTGAAGATATCATCAGTCCCTGCCCACTCATTGGATCCATGTGGCCCTGACCCAGAGAATTGGCATAGAAAACCCTGCAGTGGGTATGTCTAGACAAAATATTTTTGGATGCTTTGAGTGTATCCCTGCAGATTAAACACTGTTGCCAAGGGGTTAATTGGACTTGAAGATCCCTCCTCATGAGATTTGAAAGTCTGTAATATAAATTCCATCTGTTTCTTGAAGTGGTTTATGGGTTTGGCAATATGATGCATTGGCCTGACAATTGTTTAAAAAATCTTTTTTAGCTTGATACAGGTATAATTTTTTTTATAATATCCAGATTTATTTTCTTCAACAGCTAATTTTAAATAAGAAACCACTCCAGCCCTCTGTCTGGGATACCAAATTTGTTCTGAATGTTAATACTACATAACTATCTCTTGACCAAAGAGGTAATTTTCACACTGTAGTGAAAGAGTAGAATATTTTTCCTCCAAATTTAGTGCTATGAGAATTGGAATGTTATAAATTCCAATTGCAGTCGGTCTTGCAAGATTTCTTGACTATATTTCCTTTGCTTAAAGGGATAGTCTACAGACTGTCTTCAGTGGATTATAGGATCTAAGATGATATCTAGGTTTATGTGGACAGTGTGCTCATTTTTCCATGAATAACTTTCACATAGGTAAAGCCTGGCTTAAAAAATAAAAGAAGCAAAGGCAGATTTAAAGGGGAAAAACTGGGAAAAGTCAGGTTAAGGGAGGGTGAAAGCTGGAAAGGGGGAGAGGTAATCCCATCTTTGTCAGAGTGATGGAAGGGGAAGGGAAGGGTCTGCTTCTCTCTGGCCCCTTTGTCACCCACAACCTGGCTTTGAATTTTGCATAAAGAGCTACTTTGGTTATCTTCATTCTCTGACAGGTAATTCCTTCAGGTCTGTCTCCTTCAACATCTTCATGTTCTATGAAACATTTGACTTTTTATCATGCTTCCTGTTCTTTTATATAGCCTTATTTGATGATGTGATTTCAAACAATAAACCTTTATAATCTGTTCTGCTTGGCTTCTTAAATTATGTTTCCAATAATTTCCACTGACTACAATCACCACAACTCCTGGCAAGGGACTCTTCAATATGCACAAATCACCCAGGAACCTTGCATTCAGACCCATATTAACCCATAGGATCCACTTGTTAAAGAAGGAGATTGGATAACATTCCATGAATCTTTGTTCAATTTTCAGAGAAACAAAACTGTCACAATGGAATGGGACAGAGTACCTAGTCTTTGAGGTCACTGCACCGCTTCTATACCTGCCTAACCTACCAGCAGGAGGTAAGAAATGTTGGGCACCCTCTGCACTTTCCATTATTTAGATAGAACTAAGGGTAGCAGGCTTCTGTCTCCAGGAGATGATGGCGATCTCAGGAACTTCAGTTAGCCTTGTGGGCCAAATAAATAAACCTGTAACCTCACTTTTCTTGGAAAAAATATTTGACTCTAAACCCCTAGAAATACCTGGGAGGATTCTATTAAGGATTGGTGTCCCCTGCTCTCATATCCTTTTCTGGTCTTTTTAACTGACCCCTTCTTCTTTAGGTCATAACGTGATATCTGAAATAGCTCCACACTATTTACCCAGTTTCAGAATTCCAAATTAAAATGTTTGAGCTCTTCAAAAAGAAGAAAACTGATGTCCTTAACAATATCAAAATAATTATAATCATGACAGAGTTAACATCTGAAATTGCTACCTGTTTTTGTGTATGCCTGTTCTCTTGGACTAATGTTTATTCCACCAGATGCTCTTTCTAACATGCCCAGCCTCCTAGGAGCCAGATAAAAAGCTCTATGTCCACCTGCTTTTCCACTCAGAAATTTCTCCTGGCTCTACTCATCATCATCTTCTCCAATTCGCCCTCTTATTAGCCTTCACCAGTCTCCACTTTCTTTGTATTTCCCCTGGACTTCCCCTCTTTACTAGGTCTCCTTGGAAATGGAAGCTTGATTTTAGACTGTCGTCCTGAATCTCTTCTAATATTCTTTGAGATGGTACTCTTGGTAACTGCCTCCATCAAAAGGCCTCAGAGCCATTACACTATAAACATGGCTATGGCTTCCTCACAACTTTAGATACCAATTGAATACTGTGTTCTTTAACCAGTTAACTGACAGATACAGTGCTGAAAGTCATATGGCAGTTTCGTGCTTCAAGACCAAAACAATATTCTACTCTAGGGCATTGATTCCATGACATCAGCAGCATCTTGTGTGAGCAGACATTAAACTTCTGTGTGGTGGGGATTTTCATATGCCCATCACCCAGTATACTGCCTGGAAGGCATGATGTTAACTGAATGAAGAGTTGCTGAATGAATAAACACTCTCCAGAGACAATTCCAGGGCATATGTGGAACTTTAGACTGGGCACAACATTCTTTAAAATATATGATTATGAGTTCACAAAAAGATGACAAAATTGAAGTTTTAGCTGAGGTGAAAATGACATACATCAGACATCCAAAGTGGCTAGAAAATAGCTCTCCATATGCAGCTTTACAAAAGAAATGGTTGCTCATCAGTTCTAATGACTTCTATGACCTCTACAGTAAAATCAGAGATCTAAAAAGGAGTCAGAAAGTGATTTTTTAAGACATAAATATTTTTTAGGAGAGAAAACTGTTACCATGTTATGATAATTACCTTGCCCCAATACACACATGCATATTGGAGGTAGAATGACAAAGAAATTCTGCTTTCTTCACCACAGTCTTCATAAGATGAGCTGTCACAAGATCACTCTGAGGGCATGTGGTGAATACTCACAGAAGATTGGTGCCTGACCCGTGTCTGAAAAACTAAAACACCCTGTGGCTAGTTTGTCAGTAAAAAGAAATGTGTAGACTTTGGTGTGGAGCAGATGTGGACTCTATGGGAGAGAGTGCCACTGTGGCATCATCTTAGGTTCTGTCCAATAGGATAACCTGGAGGAGATGAAGACTCCAGAGAAGCTGGAGGTGAGCTCTGAATCCCTAGGGTCTTCAGGGGATTATACTCATTATACTCTTGCAAGGAACCCAATATATAGATAAGTCTATTCAGGTCAAGAAAACTGTAGGAGATGGACCCTGAGTCATGGAAATTGTCAAATGACCCTAAAAACACCCATCAAAAAAGAGCTTCAAACACCTTCCAGTACCAGGGAGATTAAAGGTAGCTTATGAAAGCATCTGTTCAAATAAGACCTTTGTAGAGATAAACACTTAACACTTCTTCCCTTCCTTATTACACCCTAAAAGAGTGCAAAAATGGCCAGGTAGCCAGGTGGGGTAAAGGTTGAGTATAGAGAAATAGAGAGGAAGTCATCCATCTCCCCCACCCCATCCATATAATTTCATCCATTTCTGAAGCATACTAGAAACCCAGAGTTCTGATTAGTTTCTTAGCTAGATACTTCTAAATTCTGAATTAAGACCTTTTTTTAAAATTTAAAGTGACTAGACCTGCCCATGTGTTCATCAATGGATGGGAATAAAGCAACAGAGGACACAAGGAAATATTCTTCAATATGAAAAAGAGTTACAGTGCCTTAACAGAGCTGAGAAAAATTACACTTTTGGAAAAGATTTACCATAAGAAAGAGAAGAAACTTCAAGTTTCAGTTGTGTGTCTCCAATGAAATACCAAGAAAACATGATTTGTGAAAGAAGAATATTAATTTAGAAACAATAAGTTGAGATGCAGATTGAGAGAGGTCAGAAATGAGTGAATGAATCCAGTTGAATAATCATAGAATGAAAACACCAAAAGACCATATAAAGAACCAAACTCACATAGAAACAATGAGGTTGAGGAGATCCTTGAAGCACTCTTTAAAACTACAGAGAAAACTGGCCAAAAATGGCTATCCTTCAAAGAATATTTAATTAACTCCAACCACATGTAATAGGGGAAGAAACCAAGACCTGGTAAGGTCACTTAACCTTAGGTAAACAGCCAGTAGATGACAGCAGAACTTAAATTCAAATCTGTCAGACTCAAAACATGCCCATTTACCTATATACTGTGCTAAGTACAAGGATGAGACAATATTAATATGTGAAGGAGAATGAATGAAGAGTCAACTTATAGTTGATAGGTGTTTAAAAGGGAAAAAAAGGCAGAACAAATTAAGCATAAACAAAAAAATACAAAATAGAATGTAACTTTCCTGAACTGGAAAAAAAAAAGATATGCCAATCTATCTGGTGGCATACTAAAGGCATGAACCAGAACACTCATCAAAGGCTCCCTGTCCCTGAACCTACCTTGCTTGTAGTGACAACTTGCAGGGCAGCTAGAACACTATAGGAGAACAAAGTACAGCTGCCTGGAGCAAAGGATTGTTACCTTTGGAACCCACAGCATAGACCCAATACTGAAAAGAAAAATATTTTTTAGGGAAAAAGTGACATTTGGAACCAAGTAAGTGGGAGAATCCGTCAGGCCACATGTACATGCCCAGGATGAGACTCATGCTTAGAAAAGGAAAGAGTGAGGAAAGCTCTAAGATTTGTCTTGGGCTTGGCTATTCTTTAAACTCATTGTTAGTATGGCTAAACTTTGAAGGAGAGCACTCACATGGGCCAAACTGCAGAGACTTAGGAAAGATGTTTTATCTTTATTTTTATTTATTTTTGTTGTTAGCACCTGGCATTCAAGTAATCTCTGTCATAATAATAGCTTGATAAAAAGTATAAGGAACAGACACGGCAGTGACTAAATTCTAGAGATAATACATTAAAATAGCAAAATGCCTAGTGTGCAACAAAAGATTAGAAGGCAAGGGGGCGGATGTGGCTCAAATGGTTGCGCATCCATTTCCCATATGGAAGGACCTGGGTTCGATCCCCAAGACCTCCTGGTAAAAATAAAGAAAAATATAGAAGGTGCATGGGCGTTCCATCAGGCCCCGTGAGTTCCCAGGCCCCACGAGCAGGTGAGCCCATCTGGCCCCACAGTGGTTGAGCCCTCAGGCCCCACTGAACCACTCAGCAAGATGATGATGTCACAGGAGAGAGACACAGGGGAGAGCCAATATGAGACACACCGAAAAAAAAGGAACTGAGGTGGCGCAGGTGGCAGGATGCCTCTCTCCCACATCGGAGGTTCCCAGGATTGAATCCTGGTGAAGACAGGAGGAGAAGGATGAGAGGAGACGGTAGGAAAGAGACACAGAGAACTGCCCAACGAATGGACACACACACACACACACAAAATGCGGGGGTGTTTAAAAATGGATAAAAAGTAAATGAATAAATCTTGAAAGAAAAAGAAATCAAAAGGCATACAAAGAAAGAGAAATTAAGGCTTGTGCAAAGGAGGGAGATAAAGTACCAGAAACTGTCAATAAGGAAGACAACGCTTTGAACAGAACAAAGACTTTTTTAAAAAATTGTCCTAAATATGCTCAAAGAGCTAGAGGAAAACATGGAGAAAGAATTAAAAGATATCAGGAAAACAGATGAGAAAAAAAGAGCATTTCAATAAATAGATAAAAATCATAAAAAGGAACCAAACAGAAGTGAAGACCACAGTAACAGAAATTAAAATTTTCTTACAGGGGTTCAGCAGTAGATTGGAGCTAACAGAAGAAAGAATACGTGAACTTGAAGATAAGACAATTGAAATTATTCAGTCTGAATTGGAAAGAAAAGAATATTTGAAGAAATAATCACTGAAAACTAACCAAATTTAACAAAAGACATGAATACACATATCCAAGAAGCTCAACAAAATCCAAACAGGAAAAAACAAAATTGACCCAAACCAAAACAAATTATAATAAAGCTGTCAGATGCCAAAGACAAAGAGAATCCTGAAAGTCATAAGAGAGAAACAATGCATCATATTTAAGGGAGCCTCAATAAGATAATATCAGTTTCTCATCAGAAACCATGGAGGCAAGAAGGCAGTGGGATGACATATTTAAAGTTCAGAAAGGAAAACATTTGCCAAGCAAGAATTCTATATCTGGCAAAACTGGCTTTCAGAAATGAGAGTGAGAGTAAGATATTCCTAGGAAATCAAAAGCTGAGAGAATTCATCACCACAAAACCAACCTTATAAGAAATGCCGAAGAGACTTCTTTAGGTTGAAAGGCAAGGACTTTAGACAATTGATCAAACTTGCATGAAGAAATAAACAACTCCAGTAAAAGTAATGACATGGGTAAATATAAATACCAGTACAATTGTAGTTTTGGTGGTTAACTCCACTTTGTTACATTTTTTAGAATCTAAAATACAAATGCATAAAAAAATAATGGGTGGGCAGGAAGAGGATGTGGTTCAACCTATTGGGCACCCACCTACCACATGGGAGGTCCTGGATTTGGATCCTGGTGCCTTCTAAAAGAAGACGAGCAGATGCTGCCTCCTGCCACAACGAGCTACATGCCGCCTCCCACTGCAGCGAGCTGATGCCACAAGCCAGCAGACACTGGCATCCCGTGGGGAGTGGATTTGGCTCAGGTTGTTGGGTACTCACCTCTCATGTAGGAGGTCCCGGGTTCAGTTTCTGGAGAAGGAAACAAACAATAAGCAAACAGATGAGAGAATCATGGGGCAGGGGGGTGAGATAAATAAAGAAAAATAAAGTAAATAAATAAATCTTTTTAAAAAATGGGTTACATTAATTGTATTTTTCCCATGCTTCTCCACATTCTTACCACCTTGCAATAGTGATGCACATTGTTCTAGTTTATAGAAGGACATTCTTGTATTTGTACTATTAACTTCTCTAATAAAAATATATTTTTAAAAAGAAAATGATAAATCTATGGTTTAGGACTAATAATGTATAAATATGCAATGTGTGACAAGAAAATTAAAGTTGGGGGGAAGGAGGTGTATAGGAATATAGCTTACGTATGCTATTAAAGTTAAGTTGGTATCAAATCAAATGAGATTATTATTGATTTAGGATGATAAACCTAAGCCTCATGGTAACAACAAAGAAAATATTGAGAAAATATGCACAGAAGGAAATGAGAAGGAATTCTAAAGGATTCACTACAATAATCAACAAAATACAAAAATAAGCAGTAATGGAAGAATTGAGGGACAAAAAAGTATAAGACAAAGACAAACAACAAAGGAGCAAAATGGCTGAAGTAAATTCTACATTATCAGTAGTTACTTTAAATTTAAATGGCTTAAACTCTCCAAAGTTCAATTTGACAGAATGGATAAAAAGGCATAATCTAATTATATGCAGTTTACAAGAGACTGACCTTACAAAAGTAGATTAAAAGTGAAAGGATGGAAAAGCGTATTGCACATAAATAGTAACAAAAAGACAGTGGGGTGGCTATACTAATATCAGGCAAAATAGACTTTGTCAAAACTGTTAATAGGACATAAATGGGGCATATACAATGATAAAATGGTCAATTCATCAAGAAGAATTGACAATTTTAAACACATATGCACCTCACATCAGTTCCCAGATATATGAAGCAAACATTAACAGATTTGAAGGGAGAAATAGGTTCTTCATTAACAGTAGGAGACCTCAAGACACCATTTTCAATAATGGATAAAACATCTAGACAGAAGATCAATAAGGAAATAGAAGACTTGAACAACTCTCTAACCAACTCAAACTAATAGACTAAATCCAAGGTGAGCAGAAGGAAGGAAATAATAAAAGTAAAAATAGAGATAAATGAAATAGAAAACAGGAAAACAATAGAGAGAAACAATAAAATCAAAAGTTGGTTCTTTGAAAATATTGATAAAATTAGCAAAACTTTAGCTAGATTGTCAAAGAAAATCAGAGAAAGGATGCAAATAACAAAAATCAGATATGAAAGGGGAATACTATGAACAATTGCACACAAAAAAATTAGGTACCTAAATGAAATGGATAAATTACTAGAAACACATAAATTACCTAAAATGACTCAAGAAGATATATAAGATCTTAACATATCAATAACAAAGAGATTGAATTGATAATAAAAATATCTCCCAATAAGAAAAATCAGGACCTGACGCCTTCAATGGTGAATTTTACAAAACGTTCCAAGAAAAATTAAGCACCAATCTTTCTTAAAAGCTTCCAAAGATGGATGAAAATTACAGACTACTGTACCTTATAAACATAGATGCAAAAATCCTCAACAAAATACTATCAATCTGAATCTAACAACACATTATAAGTATTATACAACACAATAAAGTGAGATTTATCCCAGGACTGCAAGGGAGGTTCAACATAAAAGATTCTATGTAGGGGTGGATGTGGCTTAAATGGTTGGGCATCTGTCTCCCATATGGAGGCACCTGGGTTCGATCCCCAGGACCTCCCGGTAAAATGAAAAAAAAAAAAAGAAAAAAGAATCTATGTAATACCACACATTAATAGAATGAAGAAAAAACCCCACATGATCATCTTATTTGACGTTTGAAAATTAAGGCATTTGGCAAAACCCAGTGAACTTTCTTGATAAAAACACTTAGAAAAGCAGGAATAGAAGGAAACTTCCTCAACACAATAAAGGGCATGTATGAAAAACTGACACTAACATCATCCTCAATGGTAAGAGACTGAAAGCTTTACCTCTGTGATCAGGAATAAGACAAGTTTGCCTGCTGTCACCACTGCTATTCAACATTTTATGGACGTTCTAGCCAGAGCATTTAGTCAAGAAAAAGAAATAAAAGGCATCCAAATTGGAAAGGAAGAAGTAAAACTTTCCCTATGTGCAAATGACATGATCCTATATAGAGAAAATCCTGAGGAATCTGCAAAGAGCTTCTAGAGCTAACAAAAGAATTTATTAACATTCTGGGGTACAGGATCAGCACAAAAGTCGTTAGTATTTTTATACACAAATAATGAAAAATCTGTAAAGGAAATCAAGAAAACAATTCCATTTATAATTGCAAATAAAAAATTAAAATATCTAGGAATAAGTTTAACCACAGATGTAAAGGACTTGTACATGGAAAACTAGGAATCACTCCTGAAAGGAATTAAAAACACCTAAATAAATGAAAAAACATTCAGTGCTCATAAATTGAAAGATTAAATATTGTTTAGATGTTAATACTACCCAAAATGATTTACAGTTTCAAGGCAATCCCAAACAAAATTACAAAATTACAAAAGCCAATCATCAAACTTATATGGAAGGGCAAAACCATCCTGAAAAAGAAGAACAAAATTGGAAAACTCACACTTCCCAATTTCAAAACTTATTTCAAAGCTACTGTATTTAAAACAGTGTGGTATCAACACAAGGACAGACCTATAGACCAATGGAAGCAAATTGAGAGTTCAGAAATACACCCTCACATCTATGGCCAATTGATTTACCTGTCAGGGTACCAAGTACACTCAATCAGGAAAGAATAGTTTCCTCAAAAAATGGTGCTTGGAAAACTGGATATCACATGCAAAAGAATGAAATTGGACCCATACCTCACACCATACACAAAAATGATCCATTTTAGGATCAAAAACCTAAATGTAAGAGTTAAAATTATAAAACTTTTAGAAGAAAACAGGGAAATATCTTCAGGACCTTGTATTAGTCAATGGAATCTTAGATTTTATACCAAATTATAAGCAACAAAAGAAAAAATAGATAAATGGAACTTCATCAAAATTTAAAACTTTTATGAATTAAAAGACTTTATCAAGAAAGTGAAAGACAACTTACAGAATGGGTGGAAGTACTTAGAAATCATTTATCTTGCATAATATCCAGAATATATAGAAAGATCTCCTTCAACTCAAAAACAAAAGACAAACAATCTAAATGGTCAATAAGCACATGATAAGATGCTCAACATCATTAGACATTAGAGAAATGCAAATAAAAAACATGAGATACCACTTCACATTTGTTAGAATGGCTATTATTTTTTAAATGGGAATAGCAAGTGCTAGTGAGGATTCAGAGAAATAAGAAGATGAGTACATCACTGGTAGGAATGTAAAATGTTGCAGCTGCTGTGGAAAGCTTGGTTGTTCCTCAGAATGTTAAACATAGAACTACCGTATTCCTGGCAACACTAATTCTGGCTATACACCCAAAAAAATTGAAATCAGAGGTTCAAACAGATATTTGTATACAATTGATCATAGTAATATTAGTCACAGTAGTCAAAAAAGTGGAAGCAGCCCAAAGGTCCCTCAACAAAGGAATGGATAAACAAAATGTGTTACATGCATACAGCTATAAAAAGTAATGAAGTTCTGATATATTCTACAACATGTATTGACCTCAAAGATATGTTGAATGAAATAAACCAGAGAAAACAAGGACAAATACTGTGTCATTCCACTTATATGAAATAATTGAAATATGAAAAATTATGAGACAAAAAGTAGAATTCAGGTTACCAGGGATGGGGTAGAGGGTAGGGTGGAAGGTGAATGGGGGGTTAACACACAATGCATGCAAAGTTGCTATTTGGGGTGATGGAAAAATCTTGGTAGTGGATGAGAGTGAGGGTAAAATATTGTGAATGTAAATTTTATGATTGGGAAAGTTTGAGATGGGGAATTTTATGTTATATACATGGTGCCACAATTAAAAAAGAGAGAGAGTGTGTGTGAATAGACAATGACAATTAAATTCAGTGATGATCCTGGAGTAGAGGAGAAAATGCTCAAAAGGGCATAAGTGGGGTGTGGCAGTTTGAAATTATTTATGAATTCCGAAAAGAGAGATTATGTTTGTAAAGCAGTCTGTTCCTCTGGGCATGATACCCTTTGATTGTATTAGATTCAGCTGAGATGCCTTTGATTAAATTATGTTTAAGATTGGGGTTTTGATTCAACCATGTCAGTAGGGTATGACTCAGGGTTGAGTCCCGCCCCCATGGTGGGCTATATAAATGGACATTCACTCAAGAAGACACACAGAAGGCGGCACAGGAAGAAAGAGAACTCCATACACATGGCAGAGGATAGAAATTTGATCCTGCAGCCCCAGGAAGAGAGAGGAGCCATTTTCCTGATACTTTATACCTGAGGAGAACAGAGCAGCTGGACTGAGGAAGCCTGGAAAGAAACAAACCCTATGCTAGCTTACAGCTGAGAACAGAAGAAGCTGGGTCCATGGAGCCTTAAGAGGAAGAAGGAAGGAGGAACCAGGCCCGCCATCTTACTTCAACATGTGGCAACTGACTTGGGTGAGAAAGTACCTCTTATGGTACCTTTAAAAATTTTTTATTTTTATTTTTTATTTTTTAAAGATACTTAGATTACACAAATGTCACATAAAAAATATAGGGTATTCCCATATGCCCTGCTCCCCACACCTCCCACATTTTCCCACATTAATGACACCCTTCATTAGTGAGGTACATTCATTGCAATTGATGAACACGTTTTGGAGCATTGCCACTAAGTGTGGACTGAAGTTTACATTGTAGTTTACACTCTCTCCCACCCAATTCTGTACAGTATGGCAAGATTTATAATGGCCTGTATCTGTAATTGCAGTGTTATTCAGGATAATTCCCAAGTCCCAAAAATGTCCCCATATTTCACCTGTTTTTCCCTCTCTCTTCCCTCAGAACCTGTAGTGGCCACTGTCTCCACATCAATGATATAATTTCTTCCATTGCTAGAATCATAATAAGTTTATATTAGAATACCAGTAAGTCTACTTTAGTCCATAGTTCATTTCGCAGTCCTGAGGATTCTGTGATGGTGATGTCCACTCCACCTCTAATTGAGAGGGGGCTGTGATCCCTTAGGGCTGATGGATGGGACTCTCTTGCTTGCAGTTGTAGACTCTCTCACTTCCTTGGTATGGTAGCTGTCCATCATCACCTCCATGTTAGTTGTCCTGGGAGAGACCAATGAAATGGAGAGTAAGTGTTGCAACTCCATTGAATTTCAGGGCCCATATGGCATGTGGACAGCCCAAAGATTTAAGTCTCTTGGATGTACACCTACCAACTCTAGTACTAACTATAGGTTCAAACAGAAGGACAGAAGAGCCATGTGTAGGGAAACCACAACTGAGTCCAACTCTGTCACTCTGGGGAGCATAAATTCCAAAGTAGGGCCCACTGGAAAGGCACCAAACTCCTGAGCTACCTGCCCTGACTATAGTGTCTGGATGTCTCCAGAGCCCTCAGGAGGCCCATTATTTGCGGTAGTATCTACTTTGGCAGTCAAAGAGATCCTGCTGAGACGTGCATAAGCATTACCTCTGGGATGACCTCCCAGCTCACTTTGAAGTCTCTTAGCCATGTAACTCATTTGTCCTTACCTTTCCCCCCTTTTATTCAAGGTCTTTTTCCAGTTGTATTGCTAATTGGTGCTTGGTAGTAATCCCTCAGTGACAGGGAGGCTCATCCCCGGGAGTCATGTCCCATGCTGGGAGGAAGGTAATGCATTTATTGGCTGAGTTTGGCTTAAAGAGAGGCCACATTTGAGCAACAAGGAGGCTCTCAGGAGGTAACTCTTAGGCACCCTACAACACTAGGCTAAATTTCAATTTCAAAAGCAAAGGCTCATAAGCATAGCCATCAATATCAAGGGCCCATCAATGGACCGTCTTCCTTCGCTAGTCATTGTCCCTGTACTTGGGAGATTCTTGCTGTTCCATTAGAGAATATGGCAGAGCTCACCAGGATGGGAATTTGATATTCCTTCGGTTATTGTCTTATGGTACCTTGAGTTGGACTCTTTAGGGCCTTGTAACTGTAAGCTTTTACCCCAAATAAATACCCTATATAAAAACCAACAGATTTCTGGTACTTTGCATCAGCACCTTTTTGGCTAACTAAAACATGGGGCAATGGAAAAAATTAGAATATTGACTATATGTTTTATATCAATGTTAAATTTTTTGAACTTATAACTGTACTTAATGTTGTTACACAAGTACATAGCCTTGATCTTAGAGAATATATGTGGAAGTATTAAGTGTTCGAGAAATATGATGTGTGCAACCTACTCTCAAATTTTTAGAAAATAGATGATAGATGGTAGATAGATGATGATGATAGATAGACAAAAAAGAGAGAGAGAGATATAACAAATGTGACAAAAAGTTAAAAGTTAGTATATCTGGGTTTCTGGATGGGGGTATATTAGACTTCTTTGTATAGTTTTTGTATTATTTTTGTGACTGTCCTGTAAATTAAAAATTATTTCAAAATAAGTTTTTTTTTAAATGTGGTGAGACAAGTATATGTATTTATGGAAGTACCAAGAGGTACAGGAAAGATATTGATCCTAAGGAAATAATCTGAAATGCAGACAAGAAGTCATCTAAAGGAGACAGAAGTTAATTTTATAATCAGAAAAATAAATATTTTAAACAAATAAAAAGATTTGAAAGTGTAAGCAGAATTAACATAATGGTTTAATGTTTAATATAGATTACTAAAATAGAAAAAATGCTTCTCATGAACAGAGGCTTCTGTCTGAGGTTCTTTTATTATTGGAAAAATGGTTTAAAAATATATACCCACAAAAATCCTAAGAGAAAACAATGGACACATTTGATATAATAAATTATTAAACAGAGTAGGACTTTGTTGAGATTAGCAGTAATCCCTGAATTCCTTGATGTAACTCCAGAGAAATAAAATTGGGCAGCAAATCGTGGCAGATTTCTAAAACAGAATATGTAAATTCTATTCTGTTTCTGCCACTTATTGTGCTACCTTGTGAAATTTTGCTCTCTAAACCTTTACCCAGTCTAGAAAATTCTCAATGAATATTTCTTACCCAAGTCACTTGTCCAAGGCCACAAAGGCTCTAAGTGTTGAAACAAGGAAAGTTTGGTGGTCCCACACTGTCTGGAAGATAATCAGAAAACTTAGAAAGGGAGTACTGAAGAAAACAGTATGAAGAAAAAGTGTAGATTTAAGACCACATAGGAAACTGGCTTTTCCTAGCCAGTATAGACAGATTATGGATTTTATTATATCTCAGCTTTCTATCATGATTATAGTCTTATAATCTACTTACTTATAGTTTTCTTTTTTGATCCTCTGGACAATCTTTAGAGTTTGAAAGACTGGTATTATCATTTCCCATCCCATCTTTGAATTGCAAATAAGAAGACTGAGAGGCAAAGAATTTAAGGCATTTTTTCTAAGGAAATAGTAGGCCAGGAATTTCAGTTAGGAAACTAATAGAAATTCAGTGGAAGACATTGAAACCAATGGAAACCAACTTAAACTCAGGATTGAACGTGGTGGAGACTCAGTTTCATATCTCAAAGTGATATTGACAGATAAAGAGGCAGTGTTGGTGTACATAAAACGTATTTGTATACTGAGGCTCTGGGATTATGGATAATGGTAAAGGGAAAGACAATTCTCAAACAGCTTCCTTGACTAGGTGATAAATTTGTCTTCCACAGTTTAGAAAGCATGAATGGAATAAGTATAACATTTCAAAAAGGAAGTTGACTTGGCAAAGTTCCAAACTTCAAAGACTGATTTTTAAAAGATTTCACTTCTGCCTTAAGGCAAGATCATACCTCAACCATCCCACATGGATAAAAGGAATCTTTCATGACTTAGAAGGCATAAAGAGGAAATTTCTCAACCTAATACACTTGAACAAGACTTTTTAGGCCAAGATAGGTCAAAATGATCTGGGACCTACCCATTCTGCCCAAGTTTCGGCCAAGTAGGTTCTTGGCAGCCAGCTCAGGCATGCCCTGATGTTGGATCCCAAACCCTGTCCAACTAAGAGAGCTTTTGTGGAAACTCCAGAGCCAGACAGGCAGGGCTGCATATCTGGTTCAGTAGCAGCACAACAGACTCTTATACAAGATTGCAAAGACAGTCTCATGTTTGTGAGACCATTCTTCCTACATTCAAGGGCTCATCCACCCTTTTGCAGGGTATTGAGGCAACTGTGACAAGGAGCAGTTCTGTGGAGTATTTAGACACCTGTGGCAAGGGAACAGTTTTTTTACTCCACAACTGATCAGAAGCAGTATAAACATGCTTTCAAAATATGTATATGCATTTGTAGAGAAATATCAATAGAGGTCAAATGTTTTAAAATGATCTTGAAAATTTAAAAACACCTAAGTATGTGCAAAAATAGTTTACTACAAAGATGATTCATTTTATTTGTTAATTGCGCATGTTCTCAATGACCAGCGGAATCAGATTCATTTTGTTTGTTTGTGAAGCATATTTAATAACAATGTCAATAACAGGCTTATCTAACATGTAACTTTATGCCACTGCAGCTAAGGTAAAACATTCTGTTCACTCAGTAAAAAGGACTTGCTTTATGAGTGTACAATTAAGCATAATTTTTTAAAAAGCAACTGTAATTATAATTTTATAACTTCATAATTTGAAAAGGTGCCAATGTCCTCTGTTTTAATATGGGGAAAAATTTCTTTGAAAGTCATTTGAAGCTTGTACAAAAATTCCATGGCTGTATTCTTAAGATCATTCTGTCAAGTCTTCATGATTAAGATGATTCAGGGGGTGCTCGTTTTGGCAGCACATACACTAAAATTAGAACGATACAGAGAAGATTAGCATGGCCTCTGCGCAAGAATGACAAGCAAATTCGTGAAGCATTCCATGTTTAAAAAAAAAAAAAAGCTCTCTCTCTCACCTTCTGTGCCCTGCTCTTGCTGTGCCCGCCTACATGGATCAACATGCAAGTAAAACCTGGGCATTTATAATCTATAATGGAAAATTGTAGTCTGTAAATTTGTATACTTTATCACTCCTCAGCCCCTTCCACTCTCTGGGAACTATGATCTCTTATTTTCTCCCATTTCTCTTCCTTCCCTACCTTAATAAATTACTGGCCTAAATAACATGACGTGCTCTTTAAATTCATTCCTGCAGCATAGTCAAGAACCTAGACAAAATCCAGTAACAGTAATAACCATGTTTAACATAGGATTGTTGGCAGATCAGCTTTTTCCCCAGAATCAGGACCAGACAAAGAAGCCTATTCTACCCTGTAGTGGAAGGGCAGTCAGGGCAATAAGGCAACTAGAATGAAATGAAAATGTTAGATATTCATGTATGCTGTTTTTACATGAGTGGAAAATCCACCACAATCTACAAACATTACAATCAGTAAGAGAACACAGCAAGTCGTTCTGGGTATAGGCTCAAGAAATAAAATCAACATTATTGCTGTACACCAGCAACAACTAGAAAATAAAGGCAATACTGGGAGAAAAAAAAAAAAAAAAGATGATACAACCTTTTAGAGAAGACGTTCCAGCTCTCCTGATCTCATCAACCAGGAGAATGTTGGTGGCAATCACAGTACAGGAGTGAAGAAGCTGTTTCTTTACATAATAGTTATCCCATAAGCCTACTTCTGCTGCTACCATTGACCCACCTATGTTCAAGTCTACACTTACAAGTTGACCTGATTCTGAATGTTCTGCTTGTATTTTCACTAGTGTTTCCTGAAGGTCAAAACCAGATTCCGAGCAAGAACCCTGGGAATAATGAGCAATGCAACAGCAAATGCTTGGACTCCAACTGAGCCCTGCCCTTTACACGGGGCTTATATTTAACCAGAGCTTCTGCCATTGCCACTTCCACTGCATCAGCACCTAGAACCACACAGCCATCATCAATATCATTTTTGAAAGCCCTTAGGCCATCTCTTATTGCATCTTTGTTTTGAGTGAGTATGTGCTTGTTAGGTCCTTTCACCAATAATGTGACAGAATGAGGATTGTAACATTTCTCAATAAAGGTGAACTTCTCTTCTCCCAATGTATACTCATAGACAAGGTCAGCATGCCCCCAAACAGTCAGCATTTAGGTCATCCAAGGAATTCAGAGCTAACCCACCACAAGCAAGAGTAAGCCTCTCCATGTTTCTCCTCTTAGCTCTGCATAGAGCTACTATGCCTTCTTTTGCAAGATCATCTAAAGAAAAGGGGTCAATTCCCTTTTGATTAATGATGATAAGTCTTTTATCTGAATTATTACAGACTTTCTTTTTCAGTTCTATTTTTCTTTTAATTCTATCTTATATGAATTTTCTTTTGGATTTTACTAGCTTCTCTCTTTCTCTTTTGCACTCTTATAAAAAAGCCAGAGTTCACTTCTGTTTCTTCATATTCTAAAGACACATTGCATGTGAGGATGTGCGCATCTTCTACTCTCTTTTTCATATGAGGATGCCATGCCCTGTGGTCCAAAACAAGCTCTCTGATTAAGCTTGTATCAGTTTCAGATTTATGTTTCATCTCCATTATCTCAACCATGAAGAGGTCGATAGGTTCATCTTGTTTTTTATGGTCAAAATGGAGTCTACTACAGCTTCTGTTAAGACATCAGCAAGTTCAGCATGAACTTCAGTACAGAAAGATGTTCTGGCCACATTCAGAAGTGTTTCTCTGTCTATCTTTTTTCTTACTTTGATTTGTTCCAAAAACTGAAATGCCATTTCCTTTGCAGCTTCAGATCCTTCTGTTATTATTCTGGAATGAAGATTTTCAGAAATGTAGATATCTGCTTGTTTCAGCAGCTCTCTAATGATCAGGACATTGGAAGTCGTACCATTACCAGTTATGTCATCCTGGGCTGTTGCTACTTTTGCTATTAAGGGGGCTGTTGGGTGTTGAATTTGCATTTCATGAAGCAGCACATTGCTATCTTTAATAAGCTTGATGTCTCCAGCACCAGAAAACAGCATCTGCATGGTGCCCTTGGGCCCCAGGTTGGTCCTCAGCACATCCTGTAGCCCTTGTGCCACACTAATGTTGACCACCAGGACCTCTTTGTCTCGGGCCACCTCAGCCTTGGGGTTCAAGGTCTTCAAGGCTGCCATAGCTGACCCAGCAGAGGAAAAGGAAGAAACCCTAAGACTAGCTCAGTGTGGCCAGGAGGTACACATTCATTCACTGTATTCATCTGGGGCCTGATTTAGTTTTCTCAATGCTGCCAAAGCAATATATCAGAAATGAGATGGCTTTTACAAAGGGGATTTATTAACTTAGAATCTTACAGTTCTGCAGCCGTGAAAGGGTTCAAAATCAAGGCATGATGAGAGATGCTTTCTCTTGAGCTGCAGCTCTGGGCAATCAGGCACAAGGTGCACCTGTTCATCTCTCCCCTGACCTCTGCACCTCATTGCTTTCAGCTTCTGGCTTAAGTGGCTTCCTCTCAGCTCCTGTGTTCCTTTGATTTCTACTTTTGGCTTCTGGGGCCTTCTCTCTCAGCCTCTGAGTTCACTCTATCACTACAGCTTTTTTCCTGTGTCTTTAGCTCTTTATTCCTCAGTTTATAAAGTATTCCAGGATTAGGATTAACACCTACCATGGGTCATGCAATCCAATCAAAGGCCCATACCAAGTAATTTAATCAAAAGTTTCCACCTAAAATAGGTTTACAGGTACAGGAATGGGTTATCTTTATGAACAGTATTTTCTTGGTTCCACAGAAGATTTAAACTACTATAGGGCCAGAGAGGTTGTTGTCTTGTGGCACTATGCCAACCTTGAAATCCTTGTCCAATGGTAAGGAAATTTACTCAGTGTCTTTTACTCAGAAGAAAATTTCCATGCCAGTGTTATGCTAACCAAATTTCTTTCCCTCATTTGAGTCACCCATATTCTTCACTAAAGTGTCTCTGGACATCCCTGTCATCATTTGAAACAACAGTCTCATCATTTGTTACCTTCTGGGTGAAGAAATACTCAGAGTAGAAGTAGGTTAGTTCTGTTTTTGTTCAACACCAAAGCAAAAGTTATAATCTTGTTTGATCTTTAGAATTAAGTAACCAAGCAATAGTTTTATTCCTTGCTTATGATTTGATGGGTTCTTCTGAGGTTTCTCAAGTAATTAATTACATGTTGCTTTCTATTTCCTGAAAGCACCATATATCCTACACTTGATCATGGCCCAAATATTGATAATTTCATTGGAAATTCTGTAGCTGCATGAACGTCTTAAGTATTAATTCATCATTATGATATATATCAATACACTGGAAAGTTTTAAGGCAGAAGTTTTATTGTTTCTATTAATTAAATATTTTATCATGTAAAAAGGAAACAGATGTAAGTAAAAATAGGTGTTTCTTTGCTTCTCGTTAACTTTACTTCAATTGGAAGCATCAGAGTACATTCAGATTTAGAATCGGATTTTGTGAAATTCTCTAAATATTTGGTGGTAGTTTTCATGGTTTCAATGAGTCTTCACAAACTCTCCATTTTCCCCCAACACAAATAAATCCAAAATTGCTAACTAGTTAGGCCTCTACTGTAAGAAAGGAGTCAGCTGTTGATTTTTCCTTCATCTGAGAGGTTCTTTCATTCTTCATTTAGATCCTTCCAGAGGACTTAAAAATATCCATGCTGTGGCTGGCTACATGTACAGTACTTTGTATGGCAGTGTAAGTAAGGAGGTAGAGAAAAAGCACCTACAAGTTTCTCTCATGTAAAAATGGCAGCGGCAGCAGAAGTAGGAGGAGTTCCCTATCATCAGGCCATGAAAGAGCATTTACCTTTTCACTTTCCCATAAAGAAGTTAGTTACAGATCATCTCAGGTCAAAGGCTCACTGGGTCTAGCCTGCCCCTGTTGTCTAACCAAGGCTCTAAGGCCACCAGTTGTGGATCTTTAAAAATCTTTATATATTGATTTGTTTAAGCAGTGGAGTTTAGTATCTAATTGCTCAGAATATGATTTTTCTTTTGAATAAAAACCAATCAGAAGTGATTAGCCATTATTTTTATTTTGGCCATTTTTCTTAAGTTTGCACAATACCTTTTGCGATCCTAAGGTGGCTGTCTTTGATTTCTGGGCAGCAACAAAGCAAAGAGAACACTAGATCAGAAACTAGGAAACCTGAATTCCCCTTCAAGTTCCGCCATTACCAATCTAGGTGAACTTCAGCATAATCGTTTAACCCTCCTGTGATTCATTTCTCTCATCTCTAAAATAAAGGGGTTGAGTTACATGGCTTTTCCAGAAATCAAATTCTGTGAATGGTCACAATCACACACCACTCCTCACGTCCACATTATGTGGGATGGCAAATTTTTATGTTATCATTTTTAAAACTGGGATTATAAAAGTAATACACATAGTCTGTGGAAAATTTGGAAATGAATACAAAAAAAGAAAATAGTTCAGCTTAAATTCTGAAAATCATTCCTACCCCAACCAGGGATAACTACTATTAGCATTTATTTTCTTGGTCACCAGTGTTTTTCTTTTGCATATGCATATGTATTTTTTGATTCCTGTTTTTTAAGTGTAGAAACATGTAATTATAAATATATTTTGTAAGTGAATAAAAATGTATTTATAAATTGTGGAATCATACTATGTATATAGTTTTATATGCTGTTTATTTCACTCAACATTTTCACTGATCATTTTCTCACATTGTTTATACTTTTTAAAAAATGTTTTAATTTTTTAAAATTTTAAAGAATTATTTATTTGCTTTTTATCCATTTTAACCACCCCCCACCCCCGTTTCTGCTGGTTCTGTGTCCATTCACTGGGAAATTCTCTGTGTCTGTTTCCTGCCCTCTCTTCTTATCCTTCTTCTCCTGCCTTCACCGGGATTCCATCCTGGGAACTTCCGATGTGGGAGAGAGGCATTCTGCCACCTGTGCCTCCTCAATTCCTGGTTTTTCGGGGCATTTCATCTTGGCTCTCCTGTGTCACTCTCCTGTTACATCATCATCTTGCTGTGTGTGGCACACCCACGCACAGAGCCTGACGGTGTATCTGCTCGTGGGGCCTGACGACACACCCACGCGTAAGGCCAAGGAGTGAGGCCTGGCAGTGCACCCACTCGCGGGGTCTGGGGGCAGGGCCTGGGGGCTCACCTGCTTGTGGGGCCTGGCAGCCTGCACACCTTCTATATTTTTCTTTTCATTTTACTGGGAGGTCCTGGGAGATGGACACCCTACCATTTGAGCCACATCTGCACCCTAAATATTCTTCAAAAACATTATTTATTTTTTTTTAAGATTCATTTATTTATTTATTGCCCCCCTCCCCATTGTTTTTGTGTTCACTGTCTGCTCTCTGTGCAAAAATATTATTTTTAATGGCTACAGAGTTTTTCATCTTAGCAAAATGCTTGAAGACAGAAAAGATCCAGTGATTTCTAGCCTTTAATATGATGATGTACAATAATTCATTTTTAAAAAACCTATTTGAAGGCTTAACTGTTCTAATATTTGCTATTATAAATGATGTTGTGTTAAACATCCTTGCACATCAATCTCAGATTACTATATTAGGATAGTGTGTTAAATTATCTACTACTGCTCAACAAATTACCTCAAAACTTACTGGAAAATAGTTATTAATAGAATCACACTTAATGGTGAGAGACTTAAAGCATTATACCCTAAGTTCAGAACAAGATAAAAGGGTTCCCACTTTCACCACTGCCATTTGGTATTGTACTAGAAGTTTTTTCCAGAGCAATTAGGCAAGAAAAAGAAATATAAGATATCCAAATTGGAAAAAAAAAAAAGTAAAACTATTTCTCATCTATGTTCAGATGACATGATCCCATACATAGAAAAACCAAAGGAATCCATAAGGAAACTATTAGTGCTAATAAATGAATTCTGAAATGTGGCAGAGTACAATATCAATACAAAAAACAATTGTGTTCCTATTATATGCTAGCAATGAACATTCCAAAGACTAAATTTTAAAAAAAGAGTCCATTTACAGTAGCACCTAAAAGAATAAAATATCTTGGAATAAATATAATTAAGGATACAAAAGACTTGTAGAGTGAAACTGCAAAACATTGCTAAAAGATATTAAAGAAGCCCTAAATAAATGGCAAAATATCCCATATCCATGGATTGGAAGAGTCAGCATTGTTAATATGGCAATATTATCCAAAGAAATATACAATTTCAATCCTTATTAAAATCCCAGCAGTCTTTTTGGAGAAATTGAAAAACAAATCTTCAATTTTATTTGCAACTGTGAGGGACCACAAATAGTCAAAACAATCTTGAAAAAAAACAGTTGGAGGAGTCACACCTCCTGACTTCAAATTGTATTACAAAGTGACAGTAATCAAAACAGTGTGGTATTAGCACAAAGACAGACAGATAATCAGAACAACATTTTAAGTCCAGAAATAGACTCACACATCAATGACCAACTGATTTTTGACAAGGGTGCTAAGTGCATGGACTGGGTAAAAAATAGTCTCTCAACAAACAGTGTTGGGAATACTGAATATCCCCATGCAGAAGAATGAAGTTGGACTCCTTCCTCACACCATATATAAAATTAACTCAATCTAAAACTGCAAGCAAGACAATTCTAAGCCTCCTCTCAATCGGAAGCAGAGTGGGCATCACCACTCCAAAATCCTCAAGATTGAGGAATGAACAAACATAAGGGGGGGATGCAACTATGGACTAAAGTAGACTCATTATTCTAGTAATGGAAGAACTTGTAACATTGATATAAAGGCAGTGGCCACCAGAGGATATGAGGGGAGGGAGAAGTAAGAATAGGTGTAACACAGGGCATTTGGGGGACATTGGAATTGTTCTGCATGACATTGCAATGACAGATATAGGCCATTATACATTTTGTCAAAATCTATAAAATTGTGAGGTACAAAGTGTAAGTCATAATGTAAACTATAGGCCTCGATTAGTAGCAATGCTTCAATATGTGTTCATCACTTGTAACAAATGTACCACACTAATGAAAGATGTCATTAATGAGGAAAAATGTGGGAATCCCCTATCTTTTTGATGTAACATTTATGTAATCTAAGGCTTCTTTAAAAACAAAATTTTTAAAAATTAACTCAAAATGGATCAAAGACCTAAATATAAGAGTTGAAACTATAAAATTCTTAGAAGATAACATAGAGGCAAATGTCCATGACCTGGGATTTCATAGTGCTTTCTTAGATATGACACCAGAAAGTACAAGTAACAAAAGAAACAATAGTTAAATTTGATTTAATTAAAATTAAATACTTTTGCTCCTTCTCATCCCACAAGGGGAGAAGATGCTGATTGTATGTAGAATGTTTAATAAGGTCAAGTGTAAATGTGTGGTAATTGCTGGACTTGATGTTAACACACTATAATGAATGTAACAAACACTATTGACTTATGGATGTGATTGTGAATGAAACGAGTAGTCCAGGAAGATTAATGTTAGCTGGAGGACAGCTGAAGGATAATATTGGAATGTATAACAATGATTTTTGAAATAGATGAGGATTGTGGTTAATAATATAAATACAGGAATGTTCTTCTACTACCTGGTATTAAGAATGTGGTGATACATGGGGAAAATATAGCTAATATAATTTATGGACTATAGTTGCAACAGTGTAATGTTTTTGTAGCAAAAGAAAAGTTGGTATTATATTAATTCTAAACTTAAAAAAAAGAATATGGGGTTTGGTTTTGTGAGATATGAATACAATTAAGCATTTTTTTCTCTTCTTCATTTTTTTTTCATTAATAAGGAGACCTTGACTATGTCATTTAACTAATCTGTGTTCATATGTACATCTTTCTGAACACTAGAGAACAACTGAATTAGCAGTTGGAACTAGATGAGATAAAAGTGCCTGAAAAAGAACTTTTTAGGAGAAATGTTTCCATAACTTGTTCAGTTGTATTTTTCTGTTCTTTTATTTTTGTGAATTTGAAATAAAGTTGTTTAAAAATTTTTAAATATTTTTGTACATTGAAGGAAATTATCAAGAAAGTGAACTGACAACCTACAGAATGGGAAAAATTAATTTCATACCATATATTGGAAAAAAGACAAAAAAAAAACATTAAAAAATGGGCAAAGTACTTAAATAGACATTTCTCCAAAGAAGATATACAAATGGCCAATAAACACATGAAAAGATGCTCAATATCTTAGCCATTAGGAAAGTGCAAATTAAAGCCACAATGAGATACCACTGCATACACACAAGGTTGGCTATGATTAAAAGAACAGAAATTAACAAGGGTAGAAGTGGATGCAAAGAAATTAGAACTCTAGTG
>JAQZBX010021649.1:0-31660 GCA_029593785.1 Cabassous unicinctus
TTTTTTTTTTAATTAATTTTTTTTTCATATATATTTTAAAAGATGCTTAGATTACATAGATGTTACACAAAAATTACATGAGGTGGAGATCACAGTCGTGTCTTTAATTCCAGGTTTGCTTAAACCCAAACTCCTCAGTGAAAAGCATCCAGACTTTAGCTTGTAAATCTCTCATACTTCTGAAATTCTTCAGCAAAATGTAGTAATACGTTCCTTTTCCATCCATTTAGCAACTTTAGAACATTCATCTTTTATGCTAGAGCACGAGCATATTTTTAAAATATATTTTAATGGCTGCATGATTGCTTATTCATCTCAGCTAGTTTGTTAGAAATCAATTGCTGCACCGCACCTAGCAGTTTTAAAGTTTTATATTTTGTTAGCTTTCTTGATATATTTAGAAATGTTTATTTAATTTTAATTTTCTTATTACCTTTATAAGGTTTTATTTGCATCCATGCTAGTCACTTACAGCTTTCCTTTGTGAACCGTAATGACCAGTTATTTATTGAAGTTTTATAATTTTTATATGATTTTCACCTTAGTATTTTGCACAAACTCGTATAATTTAAACAATGGAAGCTTTCCCTTTTTTAACAGCTAAAAAAATTCTTGCATATAAATTTTATTTACCGACCTTTTGATATTGAAAATGTTTAGAATTTGGAGACTAATAGCCCATTTTGCCTGTCAGTATGACTATTTTTTCTGATGTTGAAAATCTTACCCACTCTCCAAGCTTGATAAATACACATTTTTAAAAAAGATTTTTATTACAAGTTTTTAGTTTTTTTACTCTTTACTCCATCTGGAATTTATTTTAGTAAGTGGTGTGAGAATATAAATTGACACTTTTTTAAGAGCACCTTTTTAATAATATCAAAACCGTTGGTTGGGGAATAAGTTTTTCTTTGATTTATGCTTAAAAAATATATCAACTTGCTTTTCATAAACAAGTCTATAGCTAAGCAATCAATTTATCACAATGAGCTATTAATTCCTGAATCAATAACCAAATATTTAACAAATGGTAATTGTACATGTTTTAATGATTGCCAAGTATATTCTCTTCTTTTCTTTTTAATTTTTTTCACCTTCTTTTCTCAACTTTTTAAACCTGGCAAAAAGATTTTTGAAATGTGCTGTTCTTTTAATAGCAGAGCCTCTTTTATCAAGCTAAGTCTATGCAACACACAAAAGTGTAAAGCAGATGAAAGCTGCTCTGGTCGAATAAGCCTGAATTACTTTTCGATGGGATTGCACGACTTCCCTTTGCAGAATTTTCGGGCCCTTTGGGCTCTAAAGATGACATTCTAGATTGAATTTAATATATTTCTGACAAATTCTCCCAACCTTGAATTTAGGTTTTGGTTTTAGTTGCATTTTCTATATATTAACTTAACATAATTCATCTTCAAAACTTTACCTATCAATTTATTGCCTCATTGCTCCCAACCAATCCTTCATTGCCTGGCAGCATTTCTCCCTAACCTGGGGTACAATGTTAAAACTTTGTCAGTAGAGAGTGACAGAGGACCCTGGAGGGGATAGGGCTCATTTGTTCCTGTTTTCTGACTGTTTTTCTTGTATTGTTCCTGTGGTACACAGCAACCAACGTTGAGCTGGGACCCCAATAGGGCTCACCTCTCCAGCTTGCCAGTTCAGGCAAGTGGTTCAAGCATCCTCGGCCAACCTGTTTCCCAGAGCTTCTACCTTCTCCTCTGCCTCCTTCTCCTCTCTATTCCTCATTCTTCTCTTTCTTCTCCTAAAAGATGCATCTTTCCAATTATTCAAATCTTTTCAGTGTATCTTTGTGCTATGTAAATTTAATTATTTTGTTTTGTTTTAAGTAGCATTGTTTTATTTTAGAAATGTATAGGTTATATTTTATTAATATTGTGGATGAGGTAATTTCCACTTTATTTTATTGGATTTTGTTGATATATAAGAAGTAATGTTTGCTTTTTTTGTATTTTACTTACATCAGGTCATTTTACTAAATTATTTTATTTTTTAAAACCATCTTTATTTATTGTTGAGATATTCTGTTTTAAGAATTTTCTAATCTGTAAATAATGGTTGTTTTGACTCTTCTTCAGCATCTGGTATCAGAAATAGTTCCAATGTGTATTGATAAATATTTTCTGTCTCTATGTAAAAGAGTAAAGAGTAGAGAACAGCATTTTCTATGAGTGAAAATGGGAGGCATAACGTCTTTACACAAACAATACCACTGCTCTTACCTTCACAGAGGACTATAATAATACCCTGAGAAAAAAATCTTGATAAACTTTCAGAATTTAAAAGCAGCCTATTCACAGGTGTGTTTTTGTGTCTCATTGAAGGCAGACAACAGGGCATTTCTACACCAATTTTCATTAACGTACTCATGAAAGTTTACTACTATTTTGATTCATCTTCTTAAAAACAATTCAAGAAGTAATTCTACATAGTGAACTTTCAGGCATCAGAAATAGGTCAGGAAAGGCTGTAAATTATATTAACTTTAAAAGTATTGTAAATATGCTGAAATTCACCCCCATTTGATTTTCTTTCTCATTTTTCCCAGCTACTCTCCCAGTTGAGTTTACCAGTGTTAACAATGTAATTAATAGCTTCACACTTGCAGAGTACTATGTGAGATTTTCAACTTACTGCATTCTATGTGGTACTTTCTAGGCGTTAACTGATTCAATTTCCCAAATAACGTTTTTAAATATTACTATTATTCTTCTAATTTTACAGATGACAAAACTGGAAATCAAAAATATAATTTTAAAAAGTCACATAGCTAGTGAGCAACAGATCTATGATATGAACTCTGACAGCTTCTCTCTAAAGGTCATGCTTCTAAAAAACATTACCTCTACCCATGGCAGAAGAGATCACATTAAAAAATGTTAGGAATATGAAAGTGTCCCCAGTTAGAAACCTTTATCCATAAGTGAGTTTTGCAAAAGTGAAATAGCCAAATTTTGGAAAAATGAGATTGATAAAGAAATTGATTGTCCCTACACAAATACACTCCTCAAAAAGCTTCCTTTCTGATATTTTTTTCTACTCATTAATAGCCAGAGAGGATTCCCCTCCAAGTGTTTAAGTCGGGTTGGTACCAGCTTAAGCAGGTGCAACTTGGATATCTTCATTGAATATGTCTCCAAAGTCAAATTCATCCAAGCCCAAGTTTCACTTTTTAAAAAAGTCCAGGACCAGTTACACACATAGTCTTACACCAACAAAATTTATCAAACAGAAATATTTTATTTTTGTCATTATAAAAGCATTTGCCTGTCAACTTGTTGGAGTGGAAGATGGTGGTACAAAGAATGGTAGACACAGAAAAAGAAAAATTTTGTATTCAGTTTCCCCAATATACCAATCATTGCAACTGTGTTGAGAAAATTAAGAAAAATTCTCCATAAGGAAAATAATTAAATATCATATTTCCAAACTTATTTGGAAAACTAATTTATTTTTACTGTCTTCTATTTTGGAGTGGCATTTAAATATATAGCCTCTCTAATAAAACAGAAATTTGCAATGTAAGCAATGAGTCATAATTCACACCTATCTGACTCACTTCTCCTTGCTACCCATCTCCTTTCTTTAAACATCTAAATTCCCATATCCCATTTTTAACCCTTATGTTCAAAGTAGAATGAATGTTGTATTGAGAACAGATTTCTTTTCTACAGAGAATTAGAGAGAGAAATCTACACAGTTTTTTTTTTTTGCATTTTTAAAAATTTATTGAAGTATATCACTCATACATAAGCATACATAAACAATAAATGTAATGATGAAAGAGCATCATCGATATATCTTACATAAATCTACTAAGCAAAGTATCTTACATTTGGTTTATTTTTCCCCCAACCCACCCTATTACTATTATTATTATTATATCATTTATACATGAAAATAGATAAACAGTAAGTGTATAGTAAAAGTTATGGACTTACATAGCAAACATGCATAACATCATCCAGGGGTCCCATACATCAACTCACCACCAATACCTTGCATTGTTGTGAGACATTTGTTGCAAATTATGAAAGAATATCATCAAATCTTACTACTAACTATAGTCCATAGATGTAAGGGTCTGTTTCTGAACCACCAATTCGGTTCCATTGGTCTATGAGTCTGTCTTTATGCCAGTACTATGCTGTTTTTACCACTGTAGCTAAATAATATGATTTAAAGTCTGGATGTGAGAGTCCTCCAACTTTGCTTTTCCTTTTTAAGATGTTTCTGTCTATTCAGGACCCCTTACCCTTCCAAATAAATTTCATAATTTTGTTGTCCATTTATTTAAAAAATGCTGGTGGAATTTTTATCAGGATTGCACTGAATCTGTGTATCAATTTGTGTAGAATTGACATCTTAATGATATTTAGTCTTCCAGTCCATGAGTATGAAAAGTTCTTCCAATTATTTAGGTCTTTTTTTTAAAAAATTTCTTTTGACAATGCATTCTGTTTTCTGAATACATGTGCTTTACAATGTTGATAAAGTTTATTACTAAATATTTGATTCTTTTAGTTGCTGTTGTAAATGCATTTTTTCCCCTGACTTCCTCCTCAGATTATGCATTACTAGTGTCTTTTAAAATCTATTTCATCTGATATAAATATAGCTACTCTAGCTTTTGGGGGGGTGGAGGGGAGGTGGTCACTGCCTGCATGGAATATCTTTTTCCCAGCTTTTCACTTTCAATCTATTGGTATTCTTGGGGTTAAGGTGAGTCTTTTGCAGACAGCATATAGGTGGCTTATATATTCTTATCCATTCTGCCAGTCTGTGTCTTTTGATTTGGGGCATTTAATCCATTAACATCCAATGTTATTACTGTAAAGGCAGTTCTTATTTCACCAATTTTGACCTTTGGGTTTTATCTGTCATATTTTGTTTTCACCACTCTTTTGACACTTTTAGTTACTTTTACGGATATAATCTTCATTTCTAGACTCTCTTCCAAGCCTTTCTCTCCTGTCTTTTCTTTTCAGACTGTTGCACACACATTAGTATTTCTTGCAAAGTCTGTCTCTTGGTTACAAACTCTCTCAGTTTCTGTTTATATGTGAATATTCTAATCTCTCCCTGATTTTTTAAACACAATTTGGCTGGATTTAAGATTCTTGGCTGGACGTTTTTCTCTTGCAGTACTTTAAAGATATCATACCACTGTCTCCTTGTGTCCATGGTTTCTGATGAGAAATCAGTACTTAATCTTATTGGGTATCCCTTATAAGGATTTATACATGCATTGCTTTTCTCTTGCTGTTATCAGAATTCTCTCTTTGTCTTTGGCATTTGACATTCTGATTAGTATGTTTCTTGGAATTGGTCTATTCAGATTGATTCAGATGGGAGTACATCTTGGACACAGATAACTATGTCCTTCAACAGGGTTAGGAAATTTTCTACCATTGTTTTTTCAAGTATTCCTTTTGCCCCTATTCCATTCTCTTCTCCTTCTGAGACACTCTTGACATGTATGTTTGCATGTCTCTTGCTGTTAATTAGTTCCCTGAGAACTTGCTCAATTTTTTTCCCATTCTTTTCTTCATCTGTTCTTTTATATGCTCACTTTCAGAGGCCATTTCTGCAAGCTCACCAATCTTTTCTTCTGTCTCCTTAAATCTGCTGTTTTATGATTCCAGTGTATTTTTTATTTCATTTATTGTGACTTTCATTGCCGTAAGATCACTATTTTTTTGATGTATGCTTTTAAATTATTTTTTCTGCTCATCTAATGTCTTCTTAATGTCCTTAATCTCTTTAGACATCTCATTAAATTTATTAAGAAAATTTGTTTGAACATCCATGATTAGTTGTCTCAACTGTTTTATGTTATCTGAGGCTTACCTTTTTCCTTTAACTGGGCCATATCTTCCTGTTTCTTAGTATATGGATTGTAATTTTTTGTTGGTGTCTTGGCATGTGGCTTACTAGATGTATTTATTCTGTGTGCAGTTTCTCTCTTTAGTTTAGGGCTTTCTTGCCCTTTCTCCCTTGCTGGTTGTGTAGTAGGAGCCGAGGATGTAGTTGGTGCTATAAGCTGTGGAGGCTCAAGCTGTCCACATTGTCCCAGGGACTGATGAAGCTTCCCAACTTTCTCCTTTGCTAGAGGTAGAGACAGAACCACAGCCATGTGTAATAATCCAAGTCATGCAGGCCTTGGCTGTAGTTGCCCAGAGAGACTGATGAAGCTTCATGCCCCTTCCTTCCCTGCTGTTTGGGACCAAAATGACTGCAGTTGCCCTAGCAGACTTCCAACTATTCCATCTGTGCCAGCCAAATGTACCTGCAGTTACCTGGAGAGGCCAGTGCTGGTCCCACCAGCTTCCTCTCTGCCAAAGGTGGAGCCGAAGCTTATGCTAGGGCTACAGCAGATCTGGGTGGAAAGAAGCTAGTCCCTACATTACAGTGATTTTCAGTCAGCCCAGCTTCCCCTCATGCCAGGGATGGAGTCAAAATGGCAGCTACTAGCCTCTTTCTGATTTGGACAATTTCAATTTTTAGCTGTTCTTTTGCTTATATTTTAGCCAGCCAAATTTACTAATCAGAACCTGAAGTTGGTAGCCAACTGTCTTTTCCTCCCCTGTTTTGGGGAAATGGCACTTCCAACTCCAGGCACATAATAGCTCCTGAGGCCACTTGTGCCACCAGAGTGGGATGATCACCAGCCTCCATGGCATGGCTTGAATTTTCCCTTAGAGGCTGCTGAAGGTCCCCTCAGCTTCCTCACTGCTGGAAATAGGGTTGAGGCTTAGGCTACAGCTGCAATCTAATCCGGCACTGGCATTTTCAGTCTGCCCCACTTTACCTCATGCCAGTGGCAGAGTTTAAATGGTGACTACCAGCTTCTTTCTGACTTGGACAGTTTCAAAGTTAAGCTGTTCTTAGGAATATACTTTAGCCCACTGAATTTACTAATCAGTAGCTGAGGTTAGTGCCCAACCATCTCTTCCTCCCACATTTTGGGGGAAATGGAACTTCCAATTCCAGCCACAGAATAACTCATGAGGTGACTTGTGCTGCCACTGAAGTCTGGGCACTTGCCTCCATGGTCTGGAGTGTTCTACTTAGTAATCTTCTTTGCAGATGGGCAGTCTCCTCTTTCTTTTCTTTCAAGGCTGTTGGGGGATGCTCTTCTGGTCTCCTGGAGCCCCCATATAGGTGCTTTAGACAGCTCTGGGTAATTGCTAACTGCCCTATAGCACGAACTGACTCTAGGAGCTCCTTAATCTGTTGCCTTCTTGCTGGTTGCCCCATTGTTTTACTTTTTAATGTATCTCACTCATAAAGTAAACATGGAAAATTCTATGTTTTTAGGAATTTTATCAATCACTTTACTATTAATTCTTCTTCAGGGAGAACATGAGAGGTTTCTTGATTTGCAATATAAGACTGAATACCTCCTTTCATCATTAGGTAATATTTCTCTTTATCTGAAGTATGAATCTTTGTTCTGAAGTCTACATAATCTGGTATTAATATAGCCAGTCTTGCTTTCTTTTGATTATTGTTCATAAGATATATCTTTTTTCCCATCATTTTGCTTGTAACTTATCATGTCTTCATATTTAAAGCAGATCTCCTATATAAATTATATAGTTGAGTCTTGCCTGTTTTATCAAATCTAAAAAAATGTCTGCTTTTTAACTGGGGTTTTGAGATCATTTATATTTAATGTAATATTAATGGAGTTGGAATTAAACCTATTATCTTGCTAATTGTTTTATATGAGGCCCATATGCTCTTTGTTGTTGTTTTCCTCTTTCTTTCCTAAATTTTGGATTAAGTGAGTGTTATTTATGATTCTATTTTATTTCAAATTTGACTTATTAGTAATACATCATTTTTATTTTGAGTTGTTACTTTAAAGCTTACAGTATACATTTTTAACAATAATAGTGTACTTTCAAATGTAATGCCACTTCACATATTGTGTTTGAATCTTTTTAACAATACACATCTATTTCCTAACCCCAATTTTTTGTACAGTTCTTGTCATACATTTTACTTCTGTGTTATTACACACCCAGAATACATTATTACAATTTTTGCCTTATTAAAAAAATTAAACCTAAGGGTAAAAGTACATTATATTTATTCCCATGTTTTAAAATTTCTGATGATTTGCAATCCTTTGGATAAAGAAAAAACCCATCTAATATATTGTTCCTTTTGCTTTAAGATTTAACATTCTTTGCAGTGCACTTCTGCTCCAATGAATTCAGCTTTTGTTTGTCTGAAAAGGTCATTATTTAATCTTTGAAAGATATTTTTACTTCACATAAAATTCCTGTTTTATAATTTTTCAGCACATTAGAGAAGTTGCCCAGCTGTCTTCTGGATTACATAGTGTATTTGTGTTATGTTACACAAATTAGCATAAAATTTGCGACTTTAAAACATATACGTTTTCTGTCAGGAGTTTGGAAAAGCTTAGTTAAGTACTTAGGTCTTCTGCTAAGGGTCTCACAAGGCTGCAAAGTATCAGGCAGTTCTGAGTTCTCATCTGGAGGATCAACTGGGAAAAAATCTGGTGCCATATTCCCTCAGACTGTTGGTAGAATTCATTTCCTTGAAATGTTAGGATTCAAGGAGGTTTATATTTCAAAGCTAGTAAAGGAGAAAGAGACTCTAAAAGTGAGTTTACTACCATGTTGGAGTCTTACATAGGATAATATAATCATGAGTGACACTCCATTACCTCACCATATTTTATTGATTAGAAGCAAGTCATAGATCTGGCCTACTTGATAGTGGATAAAGAATGATAAAAGGTATTGACTTCCATAAGGAAGTCACACAGTTTACCTGGCAGAAGGGAAGCCATGGGACTGCGGGGACAATCAGAGAGGGCAGCTAGAGAAGGGGATTGAGCTAACTGTAGGTGAAGGAAATCTTGGGACATAGGGAAAGCAAGCCAGTGTCCAGCTATCTCAGAGGGAGAAGGAAGCCAGGAAAGTGATTTGACTGGAGGACCAGCACTCAGCTAGTTCCAAAAGTGAAAAAGCCACCCAGCAACCAGGGGTGCATCACAGTGTCCAGAAGGCTCTCAAGGGAGGTGAGATAAGGGCAACAGGTATAGGGACAGGCAGCCAGCCATATCAGAGGGTGAAAAGGGTAGGAGGGGAGGGGGGAAAAGGTAGGCAGAAGAGATTTCCTCTGGGTCTCAAGTAAAGGAGAAATACAAACCTGAGCTAAAGTGGCTCAAGGGAGAGAGGAGAGGGGAGAGAAGAAGAGAACTAGAGAACAATCCAGTGGTTTGTCAGGCACCCAGCCAGATCCCTGGGGGAGGAGGAGCTATGGAACAAGCTCAGGACAAGCTCACATCAGGAAACTTAGACTGAGGGTTTTAATTTTTTTTTTTAAATATTCTATTTTTTCTCTATATCCAGGACCTTACCAGTGCAGGGTACACCACAGGGTGATTGATTGCTGACCACTGGCAGCCTGAGATGGCTATTAGTGGCCTGAAAGGAAGGCCTGTTTTATCTTTGCTTTTTTTTTCTTTTTTCTCCTTATGTTTTTTTCCTTATTTCTCTTTGTTCACTCATTTTTCTCTCTTCTTTTTCTATTCTTTCTTTTCACATTCTCTTGTTTGACCTTTGTTTTCTTTCTTCTCTACTCATCTTTCTGGGCTTTGACTGTATTTTATTTTTTCCTGTTTCTTCTTTTTCTTCCACTTTTTAAATTCTTATTCCTTCTTATTTTTCATGATTTTTTCACACCTATTAGTTTATTTTTTCCTGGTTCTTTTATGGTTCCTTTCTCATACATTTTTTTCCTATTATTCTTTTTCTCTTCTTCTTTCTTTCCTTTTTTATGGACTTAATATTTTTTCAGAGGAAGTCACACAAAAACAAAGATATAGAATAAGCGGAACCAAATATCAAAGAGGACCTTAACACAAAACAAAATGAAATAAAACACTAGACTAGAAAGAGAAGCTAACCAACTGAATAAGTCCATCAAGATAAACAGATGCCTAAACACCAGCAAAAAATTACATCCCATACTAAGAAATAAGAAGACATGGCCCAGTGTAATGAACAAAGTAAAAAGCAGGAATTGATGCACTACATGGAACAACTAATCAAGGATGTCCAAACAAATATCATGAATCAACTTAATGAAGTAAAGGTTGAGATAAAGGATATTAAGAAGATACTGGTACAAATATTCTCGCTGTCTTGATTTTGTGATAATCAGGGTAAGCTAAACATTTACTATATTAGAAACCTTGCATGTATCCCCAGACCTAGTTTTTTTCCCTAGATCTGGTTTTTGGAATGCTGTTGATAAACTAAGCCTGACTTATTGTATGACCATCCTATTGGGAAAAGATTGTAACTTTGGGTATCTTTGGTAAACCTTAAAAGATATAGCAGGGGGACAGATGTGACTCGGGTGGTTGGGCGTCCATCTCCTATATGGAGGGACCTGGGTTCGATTACCGGGACCTTCCGGTAAAAATAAAAAATATGTGTTTATAGAAGGCATGTGGGCCACCAGGCCCTGTGCATGGGTATGCCACTAAGCCCCATGAGCAGGTGAGTCGCCAGGTCCCGCGAGCCATGCAGCAAGATGATGATGTAACAGGAGAGTGACACAAGGGAGAGCCAAGACGAGAGGTGCCGAAAAAACAGGAACTAAGGTGGTGCAGGCAGTAGGATGCCTCTCTCCCACATTGGAGATTCCGAGGATCAAATCCCAGTGAAGACAGGAGGAGAAGGATGAGAAGAGAGGGCAGGAAATGGACAAGAGTTGCCCAGCAAATGGACACAGAAACAGCAAAAAACGGGGTGAAGGGGTGGGGGGGTTAAAAATGGATAAAAGTAAATAAATAAATAAATAAATCCTTTAAAAAAATGTATAGGGGAGGAAGATACAGACTATAGTTGATATTTATACTTTGACAATGCTCTTTCATGATTTGTTAACAAATGTTTCACAACAATGCAGGGTGTTTGTGAGGGGGTGATGTGTGGGAGCCCTGTATGAAGTTATGCATGTTTGTTTTGTAAGTTCACGATGTTTACTGAACCGTTATAGTTTATGTATATTCATGTATGAATGATATACTTCAATAAATTGTTATTTTTAAAAAGAGAAGATGCTGGGGTAGCATACAGAAGAAATTGTAAATATACATAAAAAGATAACATATCTGATGGTGATGAAAGGCAAAATGCAAGAAATTAAAAGTGCTCTGGAAGCACATAACAGCAGATTTGAACAGGGGAAAGAATTAGTGATGTTGAAGATAGAACATCTGAAATTGCACAGATAGTAGAAGAGATAGATTAAAAAAATAGAAAAAATTCAGCAGGGACTCAAGGAATTGAATGACAACATGAAACACACAACCATATGCTTTGTAGGCATCCCAGAGTGAGAAGAAAGGGAAAGGAGGAAGAGGGAGTGTTGGAGGCAACAATGGTCAAAAATTTCTCAATTCTTATAAGGGACACAGATGTCCAGGAAGTACAGGGCTCTCCAAAGAGAAGAAATCCTAACATACCTACCCTTAAATGCATACTTATCAGATTGAAAAATGCTCAAGACAAAGAGAGAATTCTGAAAACAGCAAGAGAAAAGAGATCCATAACATATAAGGGAAGTTCAATAAGATTAAGTGCTGATTTCTCATCTGAAACCATAGAGGCAAGAAGGCAGTGGTATGTCATAGTTAAGGTGATAAAATCCAGCCAAGAATTCTGTATCCAGCAAAGCTGGCATTCAAAAATGAGAGCGTCACAGATAAACAGAACTAGGAGAGTTTTATCAACAAGAGCCCTGCCCTTCAAGAAATACTAAAGGGATGCAAGGATACCCACTGTCACCACTCTTATTTAACATTGTATTAGAGTACTTGCTCTAGCACTTAAGCAAGAAAATGAAAATGAATCCAAATTGGAAAAGAAGAAGTAAAACCAGAGTGAGTTAATCAAAAGTCATCTAATTAAAATGTTCCTTAACCAAATCTAATTAAAAGATGCATCTAAAATGCATTTACAGGACAGGAATGGATTAGCTCTAAGGGCATGACCTTTTCTGGGATCCACAAAAAGCTTCAAAATGTCACACCAGGGTAGCAGATCTTTGCATTTTAGTGATCCTGGGTCTGCAAGATTTTCTTGGGCATTCTAGGCCCAAACTTATTTCACTTTTACCCTTCAGTCTGGAGGCTCTAGAAAAGAACTCTTCCTTGTGTCTTACTGGTCTCTGGTAGAATCAAGCATTCATTTTGTCTTTCAAACATAAACCAGGTATCGGTAATCAAAAAGTTGATGAGGGGAAATTATTACAAAAATTCTAGTTACTAAATTGAAAATGTATAATGAAAGTAGAATATCACAATTTTGCAATTCCTAATGAATTAGTGAATCCAGGCATGAGAATCAATGGCTGTCAATATCATGAAATATGATAACCTGCACAGGTTGTATGTTGCCTGATAAAAGAAGTTACCACTACCTCTAAATAAAATTTGATAAAAATTTAAACACAACGTATTATTTTCAGGAGTTCTATAGGAAGAGAACTGTGATACTGCACTGCACAGATACGAATGTCAAAATCTTAACTGTATAAAGCTTTATAGGAAAAACATCCCAGTTTCTTTACAAATTGCTAAATACAAACAAAAAAATAAATAAACAGATGTTACAGAGGGAAACTGTAGATTACAAGAAAAAGTCCAGAGATATGAAAGGAAATTACAGTGTATGAATCTCTTTTGAATCTGGATTCAAAATAAAACTTCAAAAATTATGTGTATATATTTAAATATACATATTAGAACAATAATAATTTTGAACACTGACTGGATATTTGAAGTTAAAGTTATTAAGAAAAGTGTTTTCTTGGTATGTGGTAATATTACAATGAGAGAAAGAGAATTTATGGGTGAAGTAATACAATGTGTTAAATTTGCTTTAAAATAACATCAGGGATGAATAGAAATAAAAATGAAGCAAGACTGATCATGCAATGATTATTGTTGAATATAAAAGATGACTGCATGTGTGTTTGTTGGAGAATGAGTTATGTCCCCCCAAAAAAACATGTTCAGGTCACAGCCCTGGTCCTGTGTGTGTTAACCCATTTGTAAATAGGACCTTTGAAGATGTTATTAAGTAAGATATGCCCAAACTGAATGAGGGTGGGCCTTAATTCAATATAGCTGATGTCCTTAGAAGAAAAGTGAATTGAACACAGAAAAGTAAACCACAGGGAGCAACCAGAAGCTGGAAGTCAATGGAACCTGGGAGAGAAAGGAGATGATGCTTCCAGGTATGTTGCCATATTTGGTGGTTTGAAGCTATATGTAGCCCCCACCACCACTACCAAATACATTTTCTTGAATCTAATAAATTTGCATGGGTGGAAATCCATTGTAAATAGGAACTTTTGATGAGACTACTTCAGTTAAGGTGCAGTCCACCTCATCAGGATAGCTCATAATCCTATTACTGGAGTCCTTTATAGGAGAATGAAATTCAGACAAAGAGAGAAAGCCACAGAGGCAAGAAGGTAAAAGCAACAAAACCCAGAAGAGAAGGGATAGAACAGCAGACATCACCATGTGCCTTTTTATGGGGCAGAGGAGCCAAGACTCAATGGCAGTCAGTCTTTGGGAAGAAACAATAGCTGTGGTGATGTGGTTAAAAATAGGAAATAAATACTTTTATGTAGGTTCTTCTGAATGATAATACAAAAACACCGGTGAACTATGGCCTTTTTAGTCTGTAAATTGTATATTGGACAGTAGTTTGAAAAATTGTTGCCTTTGGATTTAAATAAGTATTTTAGTTTTTCTGTATTATTATAGTTTATGAAATTAGTATAAACCACAGATTGAATTATAATCAAAACCTATGGACATAAATTACACAGGGTTTTAATTTCATTCTTGTGTAACTACATGTAAATTTAGGAAGAAAAAATTCAAAATTACAAAAACTAAAAATTCTTTCCTTTGAAAACATTGTGACAAGGTTTTAAGATGCCATGTAATTTGAAACATGAACAACAAAATATTATTAAGCCTCTCTCACTTTTGAAAAGCAGTTATGATACAATCTTTAGTCTCATTCATTTTTCAAGCCATTATACAAAAGACAACTTATAACTAAGGCATATAAAAGAAATCTGTAATTTAACAAAGGATAGTTTAATTTTATATCAGTCCAGCTTCATTTATCCCTAAGTTTCTGATACTGTGATTTTCTTAAATGTACACAATTAAATGTAATTTTTAAAATTAATGGTCCACTCTAATGAAATTGATCTAAATTTGACCTTCAGTGCTTTAAAGAATTAACTGTAAAAAGTCCATTATATTACCCAGTTTTTTAGTTTTACCTAATTCAATTGGTTTTAAGGAAAAAGTGTTTCTTTTACAACCTTTAAAAAAGTATTTTTACCTATGTGGTCCCAGTCTTTTCATATATAAATAGATTAATCATCCATGCCTCTATTCAAAATATTATTAAAGAATTGTCTTCCCAGGCTCAAATTATACATTTTAAGGAGTTATATTTCTAGGATTTTGAACATTTAAGACCAATAAATAAAAATTAAATTATCTTAATTATTTTATTCTCAATGAATCAATCAATGTGTAAACGGTAGGTGTGATAGAAAGTGATTAAACTGATAAATTATTATTCTTTTTACAAAGTTCAAGAAAACCTCTCATTTGTTTCATATAGCTTAAAATAAAATATTTTTCTGGTTAAAAATTTGAATATTTGCCAAAATTGTACTAAAAAGTGTTTTCTGTCTATGCTTCATAAAATTCATATGATTAATAAAATATTTACTTAAATTAAAATATTTAAAGAATAATTTTAATTTCCATTTCACATTTTCATTATTTTAAATTGATTTACTGTATCTTCTAAAAGAAGTTGATTTATGTGAAAGAATCATTTTTTAAATACCACAATTTTAAATTCTAAGCTAATTTCTACATTTATTTTTCTCTGTATCCTTAGATAAAGATTTTAGGTTGACAATGAGGTAGCACAAACAGTTTTGCTTAAACTTGTCAAATACTGCAAAGATATTTGGCACTCGCAACTTCACTGAAAACTCAGTTGTGATTAATCCATACCTAGAAAATTAATGCATTTATGTATTGCTAGAGTTTCTTCAATAATTTCCAGCTTCAGAATCAGAAATTTCAAATACTACAAAAGGCATTGATAAAATGAAAAACAATAAAAATTGTGAAAGATAAATTGATTTTACCTTATTTGAAATTATACTTAAATTTCTGGGAAATAAAACTTCTTAAAGGAACTGAAAAACTAGAATATATGGTATACATAAGAACGAAAGTAAATGTAGGGAGGAACGCAGAAAATTGAGTGAAGAACAAAGGAAAGGACTTAGTAATGAAGGCATTTGCCAAAAATAAAAATGAAAATTAAGTGAGTTTCTATTTTTCACAGGCTCAAGGGAAGGGGGGTTGGATACAAAAGAGAATTTTCACAAAAATTGGGCAATATAAAAAGGGAATACTCACTAATCTGAGATCCAAATTTCTAAATATTCAGTGTAAGGTAAAATAAGGATAAACCCATTTTCCAAATCTCCAGGAATATTGTCTGCATTTGTTTGGCAACCAGTGGTGTGCGAACAAATATGAGTTTGCAGAATGAATTTCCACTACTCCAAGCAAAGAACTGAGGTGAAAGTAGTCCAATGCTGGTATTAAGTGCTGCTATAGCCATTCTAATTCATTTTATCTTGACAAGAAACACAAGGTTTTTGGATCACTGATAGACTTTCAATTACAACAGAACCTTTGAATTAGTTGCTCATGCCTTATTTCCTCATTTGACAAAATAATGAAAATCAGATGTACAATGCACATGCTGGAGTTATATGATGGCTAGCACAGCTACCCATACTCTCTCCAGACATGGATTGTGAGAGACATTATATTCCTAATTTAAGCAAAACTTCTCTGGAGAGAAGAGGCAAATCTCCCTAGATCTATTCCCCTTTGGAATGTATATAAATGACTACAGGGGAGATATGTCTAAATTTCTCCTGACATATCTGTCCTTAACTTGCATGGCTTGTTTGCCATTCTAACATTCTTTAAACTAAGTTTCCAGTAATTTCTTTTTTTTTTTTTTTCAGAAATTCCTGACTGTGGAGTACATAAAAATAAATATGTAATATTTTTACCTAAGATTTTTTTTCCCTAAGATTTCTTATAGTTGTAAAAGGAAATACTCTCTAAAGGAACTTACCTTCATCTAAGGACTCAAATAATTTCCATATAAATTTTCCATGAAATTTGATCTCATTAAAAAATAACAAAACTCAAACACATAATCATTGTAACATTACTCAGAGCTAGCAGAAACAACAGACAGCAGAATCAGACAAAAATTTCAAAAAGTAAATTCAAAAATATGGGATAATAAGATTGAACTTATTTATAAATACAGAAATAAGGAACAGGTTTTCAGGTGAAATATATTACTAGAAATTAGTAGATAATATAAACATTTTTTAATTCATCCCCGCCCCCCTTGTTTTTTCACGCTCACTGTCTGCTCTCTGTGTCCATTCATTGTGTACTCTCTTTATCTGCTTGTCTTCTTATCTTCTCTTTAGAAGGCACCAGGAACCGATCCTGGGACATCCAATGAGGGAGAAAGGCACTCAATTGCTTGAGCCACCTCAGCTCCCTGTTTTTTTGTGTCTCTCATTGTCTCTCCTCTTTGTCACTTTTGTTTATGCCTGCTCAACATGCGGGCCAGCTCACCACGCAGGCCAGCTTGCCTTCACCAGGAGGTCCTGGGAAATGAACCTGGGTCCTCCTATATGGTAGACATGAGCCCAATCTCTTGAGCCACATCCACTTCCTGATAATATATAAATTAATGTAATGTAAATTTTAAAGCAAACCCCATTATGCCAGTGGTTTAGCCCAAAAAATAGACATTTCTCACTCATGCAGTCCTTATAAAACCATTTAACAAAGTAAAATTAGAAGGAATCTTCCTTAACTGGGTGCAAAGTATCTTTAAAATTTTATGAAATGCCACATACTTTGTTGGTTAAAAATAAAAACATCTTTAACCTTCAAGAACTGGGTAAGAGAGCTCACTATCAACACTTCCATTCAATACTGTAATGGAGCTCCTAGCCAATATGGTAATATAAGTAAAATTTAAAGATAGATGAATTATATGACTCTTTATCTAGAAAATTCAAAATGATCTATATATCAACTTGGGATTAATGAGTTTTTCAAATTTTCTCTATATAAGTTCAATATTCAAAAAACTAATCACATTTATATGCACCAGAAACAATCTAGAAAATAAAATTTATAACTGAAAATATCTTAGAGATATATCAAAATATCAATTACCTAGAGAAAATGAGATATAATTACACAAGCTATCCAAACTATTCCAAAAATTGTAAATTCCAACATAAAGAGTTGGCAAAGATAAAGAAAAAACATAGCATCTCTACACTACTGAAAATAATTTGTTATTACCTAAGAAAAGTAAAGACATACATATGTGAAGTAGACATTCCAGACTCAGTATAAAGCATAGAGAAACGTTTGTACCCATGTACTGGGAAATATATGCTAATATAATTCACAGTAGCTTTGATTGTATTATTAGAACATAAGTATATAAATGGTAGGATGAAATACTAATTTGTGGTATATTACTATAGTTCCAAATGCAGAAATGAATATGAGTGAAGTACAGTTGTGGCCTACAACATAGAAGTGTCTCAGGAATGTTCTGTCAAAAGGAAGTTATAAAAGAATACAGAAAATAAAATTGTTTTTAGATGTCAAGTACAAAAAACATGAAAACTAAACAATGTATAATGTTTAATGATATAAACTCATGTGGTAAACATATTTTAAAAATTCAAGAGAATTAAATATTAAAAATTTAGCATAGTGGCTATATATTAGAGGTGGTTCAGAAAAGAAGTAGATAAAACAGAGAAAGAATGCAAAGGAGATTTTAAATATAATAAAAAATTAGTGTTTTTTAAAATCACATTTCTATCCTATACGCTCTTTTGTATCTATTTGACAGCTAATAATACAAAAAAACTAGATGACTGTGAAACTGAAAGTAAGGAAGCATTCTCTAGGTTTTATGATCAGGGCTTAAGGCCCTATTTTTTGTAACAAAATGTATTGATCCCGGTTATCATGTCATGGAAACTGCCTAAAGAGGTTTCTAAAAGGTATACAGACTTTTTTAAAATCATGGATGTAAATAATAACAAAAAATTGAATAATTTTTACATAAGAAAATCTTTTGGAGAATGAAATTTGAATATGTTTGAAAAGGTTTTTTTCCAGCCAAAGATATAATGATAAAATATTGAATCTTAGATATGAATTGTAAATAAAATAAAATAAAATAAAATGATTTTAGGCAGGACAAATTCATACTCAAAAGAAGGTTTTATGCATTTCATACAAGCATAGCATTACACATACCCCTTGTTTATCTAAAAGAGATCACATGAAATTTGTTGCATGTTCACAGTGCTTTGATACATATAATGTTGAAATACTTAGCATTTTTCCACATTAATTTTTTTATGTGGATTTTAATGGCTTACAGTGCTTGCCTAGAATACAAATTCCTGCAACAGATTCCCCAGGTTTTCTATTCAATCATCTGGGATTGGGCCAGGAAAGGTGACTTTTTGGTAGGTATGGCTCATAATTCTCATAGAAGTGAACTGTGGAGATCACTTGGAGAAATGCTTATTTTTAAAGGAATTAAAAGCTTTTCATATTAATGCTTATACTTTTGAAACTTCTTTTCAATTCCTGTAGAATTGAAACTTAGCCTAATAATATCTATTAAGTAATAGTTACATACTGAAAAACTCCTTTTTACTCAAATGTGTCCTCTATCTAAGCCAAGCTTAGCAATAAACTCACTACCTCCCCCCTCCCCACCACCATGGGACATGACTTCCTGGGATGAGCCTTTCTGGCACTGAGGGATTATTACCAATGGTCAACCAGCAATATATTTGTAAAAAGACCTTGATCCAAAAGGGGAAAAAATAATACAAAAGAGTTTTTACAGCAAAGAGATTTCAAAGTGAGTAGGGAGGTCATTCCAGAGGTTATGCTTATGAATGTCTCAAGCAGATCTTAATAACTGCCACAATAAGCAAAACCTCAGACAAGGGTACTCCAGAGGGCTTTAGAGACATCTGGACACTATATGCAAGGTACATAACCCCATAAAATCAGCACCCCATCAGTAGGCCTTACCTTGTAATATATGGTAACCTATTCCCCTACTGTAACAGAGTTAGACTCATTTATAATTTCCCTATACATGCTCCTTCTACCCCTTTTATTTGAGCCTATAATTAGCACTATACCTATTAATTACATATCCCAAAGACTTAAAACTTTGGTTTGTTCATATGCTGGTTGAGACCTGAATCTCAGCAGAGTTACAGCCAACACTTATTCTCCAGCTCATCAGCTTCATCCAGGACAACTAACTAAATGATGATGAGGGACAACCCCTAACCCAAAAAGCTAAGAGTATATACAGCTCCAAGCAAAACAGTTCCTTCCATCTGTCCCACAAGATCTAGGCCCCCCTCTCAATCTGAATCAGAGCAGGCATCACCATCCCCAAATCCTCAAGATTGAGGAATGAACAAACCTAAGGGAGGAATGCAACCATGGACCAAAGTAGACTTATTATTATTATAGTAACAGAAGAACTTGTAACAGTGATATAAAGATAGTGATTACCAGAGGTTCTGAGGCAAGGGGAAGGGAAGAATTGGTGGAACACAGGGCATTGGAATTTTTCTGTATGATTTACAATGACGGATACAGGCTATTATACATTTTGTCAAACCTATAAAATTGTACAGTGAAAGTATAAACCATAATGTAAACTATAAAATAAAGTTCATAGAAATGCTTCAACATTTCTTACACATGTAAGATGCTATTAATAGGGGAAAATGTGAGAGGAGTAGGGGGTGGGGTATATGGGAACCCCAATATTTTTAGTGAAACTTTTGTGTAATCTAAAATTTCTTTTATAATAAAGTTTTAAAAAAGAAAGATAACACCCTCATTGATTGTGCACTTTGAATGGAATGTATGGATTTTATCTCAATAAAACTGCTTTTTCAAAATAAAAAAATAATAAAAGTCCACTAGAAAGTAAAAAAAAAGCATTTCAATTTTAAAAATATAACAATATAATAATGTAAAAGGAACATACCCATATATCATTTGTATTAGTCAGCAAAAGGGGTACTGATGCAAAATACCAGAAATCAGTTGGTCTTTATAAAGGGTATTTATTTGGGGTATAAGCTTACACTTACTGGGCCATAAAGCATAAGTTTCTTCCCTCACCAAAGTCTATTGCTACGTGTTGGAGCAAGACAACTGCCGATGTTTGCCAGGGTTCAGGCTTCTTGGGTTCCTCTCTTCCCGGGCTGCATTTCCCCCCGGGCTTAGTGCCTCTGTTTCCTCCACAAGGTCAGCTGTAGACTATGAGGCTCTCTAGACTTTGCTTCTCTCCACAACGCCAGCTGTGAACTCTCAGGTGAAAGGCTCATCTCTGTCCCAGGGCCTTCTCTCCTTCCTCACCAGAACTCCAACATCAAAACTGCTTCAACACTGTTCTTTGCATTGCCTTTTATATTTGATTCCCACCCCACCAAGGGGTGGGGCTCAGCACCCTACTAACGTGGCCCAGTTAATGCCCTAATCATAACTTAATCATGCCCAGATTAGCAGACCAGTTTACAAGCATGATTCAATATCTATTTTTGGAATTCATAATTACATCAATCTGCCAAACTACTACATCATTTGTCATAAATTCTCTCCATTTTTATCTTGTCCTCATAGGTTGTTTATTAAAATGTGCAAGGAATTTTACCATAGCATAGACTGCAAACTTTATGGTGAATTGTTATGATCTAGGTGACAAAGCACTGGAGCACATTTTTAGAATTTTCAGTAGAAAAAATAATCGTATAACTCTTTACCTTCTCTCTAACTGCACCAGTGATAGGATCTTTGTGGTCCTTTAAAAGAGACCTACATTTTTGAGAAATCTGTAATTTTAAACTCTGTATTTTGTACAGATTACCAACTAGACTAAAGACATGAGTGTTCAGAGGATAGACTTTAAAATAATTTCCTTCATGAAAAAGATATCTTCTAGGTAGAAAGTTAAAACATTTTAATTTTGCTTTAAAACCTATGGGCAGAAAAAGCATAAATGCATGTAACTACATTTGTAAGAAAAACAAACTGAATTTTTATGTTTTAAACTACGTTTTGATGTAAAAATTATGCTTCCAATATAATTCCTTTTCTCTTCTTTAGTAGTCTCTGACTGGGGAAAGTGGGAGGTATCTAACATTGGTTTAAGCAACCTTAATGTTCCTGCTGAGTTACATGAATAATAGAGAAATGAAACTAAAACACTCAAATTGACATCATGCCAGCAATGAATAGTTGTTAAAATGCTAGACTCTGGAAGGTATGAATCAAATAAATGAGAAGATTACTTTTTGATCTAAGCAGTCTCTGGAAGGAAAATAAATAAGTTGAAAAATCCCTTATTCTTTTTAAAGTAAAAGATATATTTAAATATTTATAATTACAAGTTGTAAATGCATTATACAATAGGTTTTATTAATAGAAGAAGGAGAAGGGGAGAGAGAAGGAAGAAGAATTATTGATATGTTGCAAAGTACTCTGGTACTTCTACTTCACATTCTAAAATAAAATAAAGCGTTGACAAGGTGAATTGTTATGAGATTTTATTAAATGTATATTTTACTACTCACCTGATATAATAGTTACCACAACAAATGACTAAAAGAAAAGAATGATAATTAAAACTATGACAAGAAAAATTCAAATTTTAGCAAACAAATCAAAGTGGGTCAAAATTTATTGGCTTTTTTATCTTTGAAAATCAGATATTATTTCCTAAAAATATGTTTAAGCGTCATTTAAATGTAAAATAAACAGGAGTTGCCACAAATTTGTTCTCTAATTTGATTAAGTGAAGACTTCCATAAACAGATTCCTATGAAATTTAGAAAATATTTATGTCATGTGAACTTATAAAATTGTTTTATTTATATATTTTAAGTTTTATTGTATAAAACTTCAATGTGAAAGTGTACATATTTTGTGAGATCTCTATATGAACTTTTTTTGGTTTTGACTAATAAAATGTTGAGATGAATTTAATCTGATATAGGTGAAATACTAAACATAAATTTTAGAAATAAATGGCAATTTTAAAACATTAATCTGGATGCAGATATCTGAAATATTGGTCCCTTCAGGATAAAGAATAAAATGGAATTTAACTCAATTGCATGCTTACTTAAATTCTACTATTTCATGTAAATATTAGAAGTTCTCTCCATTTTAAAAGTGAAATCAGACTTTTTTCAAAGGGTGAAGGATCACCTAGACTATATACTAGGAGCCAAACTAAAATTTTAGAGAATAGAAAAAAGAAGCTACATATCTAAAAAAAACAACTTCATAGTCATCACATGAATATTCAAACTAGCACTTTCCATTTATAAATACATTGATTCCCCATAAGCTCCAAAAGAATACAGTAAAATATTTTATTAATTATTTCATTTTCTTATGAAATGCGTAATTGAAATGAAAAGATTTTAAAACTGTAGGTTTAAATCCTTCAAAAACGTTGTAATTTAAGAACATTTTTGTGATGAATCAATACATTTAGTTATATTAAAGTTGGAATAAGAATGAGCTTGAAGTAGATTTTATATCTTGTTAGATTTATCAAAGAAAAAAGAGGATGGTAAAACCTTAATTTCAGGACTTAGTAAAGTTATTTTTAAGAGCTCTAAGAGCATTGTTCTCCTTAATACAAAATTCACAACTGTGCTTCACTATAACCAAGATTTTATATGCTCATTTAAAAATACCTATATATACACACACAGTCTATGTATGAATGTTTTTCTCTATAGGATTCCTCTCAATAATATTGTGAAGAAGCCCAGTTTTTATGAAGAGAGAAAAGTGACAATGTCACATCTTATATATTTATTAATTTGCATTTAGTTATCAAATTCTAAAACAAATAAGTCATTATGTTATCTTTGTTAGAATTCAAGGTTTTCAGTTAGGATAGAAGTTGGAAAATGGATTGAAAATTAAATATGTGTTAAAAACTAATAATGGGAGAAAAAAATATGAAAATAGTATGTCTTTTTATATATCCTTCTATCTCTATTCTTTAAAGGACTTGGAAAAGTGCTACCCCAGTTACACTGATATTTAATTTTAACACTCAGACTTTTATTTCTAATGTTAATGACTTCTCAGGGAATCAGTTACAGATGGTACAAGGTGGGCCTGAAATAAATTATTCTGGCCGGAAGCAGATGGTATAAATTATGTATGAAGTCCTTTAGTGTCTAAAGGACACAAACACTTAAAAGGGACTCACACTGGTCAGGTTTTGATAAAATTCACTTTAATTATATTGTATGTCTTAAATTGAAAATTAACTAAATATGTGCAAAACAACAACAAAAGAGTAAAACAAAAGCCACTTGTAAGTAATAACACTCAAAAGAAAAAAACAATGCACATTTATAGTACTGTATTCAGACTGATTTATATGAAGAATGTAAAAAAGTGGATTAAGGTTTATTATTATCTTTTCGGCTTGTTAAAAGACTAATGCATGTTTACCCTCAGTAAATGACATAATAGTATTTCACTCCCCAAATATTCTTATCTGTCGATTAAAACAGACATATGCTATTCACTCTAACATATATAAATACTAAGTGTTAGAATGCATTGAGGACTGTCAAGACATTTCATTCAGTGTGGTAAGAGCTATAGTTATAAAGAGTTATTCAATTCATTTTACTTCTCAGCATATGCTCGGTTTCCTTTCCCATTTCCTTCCATATGAATTTCATTAGTCCATGTGTTACTTCCGGGAGAACCCTTTTACACCTGGTATGGAAATTGAGGCCTTCCCTTTTTTCTGAGTCAGAAATTGTGGGACCATGGCAATGGAGCCTCCCTGAATGAGACAGTGTAGAAAGAACCTCCTAGCAATCTAATATGGATGTTCATTGTGAGTGAAAAAAAAAAAAAATCATATCTGTTACTTTACCACAGCCTCATAACCTCATAACCTCATAACTTCTTGCCTATGAGTTTAAGTTTCCACCAATTATTTTAGGGAGTGAACTTACAATGTTCAGACTAGAAATTAAATTAATATTATTAGTACAACTTTTTAATTTTTTTTATTTTTTAGCAGCTGTATTCCAAATTTACAAAAATAAAAGAACAGAGAAAGGCAGCTCAACAAATTATTGAAACATTACTCCCCAAAAGCACTTTTTTTCAGGCACTTTTATCACATCTAATTCCAATTGTCAACTCAGTTGTTCCTCCAGTGTTCAGAAAGATACACAGATGGACACAGATGAGCAAAATGACATAGTCAAACTCTCCTTATTAATGAAAAAAAGAAGAAAAATGATTAATCATATTCATATCTCACAAAACCAATCCCCCTAATCTATTTTTTACCTAATGAATTACTATAGTACCAACTTTACTATGAAAACATTACAATGATGTTGCTACCTATAGTCCATAAATTACATTATTTATATTTTTCCCATGTATCACCAGAGTCTTAACACCCTGTAGTAGAAGATTCCTGTATTTCTATTATTAACCACAATTTTCATCTACTTCCAAAATCATTGTTATACATTCCCAATATTATCCTACAGCTGTCCTCCAACTAACATTAATCTTTCTAGACTACTCATTTCAGCCACAATCATATTCATAAATCATCAGTGTTTGTTACCCTCATTAAAATGTGTTACTGTCAAGTCCAACCATTACCACATAATCACATTTGACCTTACTAAGCATACTACATACATCCAACATCATCTCCCTCTTCTCATCACACATTCCATCTCCCACCAAACTGCACTTCATAGTCCAACTCCCCAAGTCTATTCATTGTATTTAGTTTATATCAGTGAGACCAAACAATATTCATTTTTTGTGTCTGGCTTATTTCACACAACATAATATCCTCAAGGTTCCTCCATTTTGTCATATACTTCCCCAACTGATTTCTTCTAACAGCTGAATAATATGTCCTTATAGGTATATACCACATCTTGTTTATCCATTCATCAGTTGACAGACATTTAGATTGCTTCCATCTTTTAGCAATTTTGAGTAATGCCTCTATGAACCCCTTTGCTTGCAGTTCTTCTGAATATATTCTTAGTAGTGGGGATTGCTGGATCATACGACAGTTCTATATTAATTTCCTCAGGAAGTGCCAGATTGTGTTCCACAGACATTGCACCATTTCACACTCCCACCAACAGTGAAGGAGTTTTCCTGTTTTTCCACATCCTTTCCAGTACTTGATGTTTTCTGTTCTTTTAATAATGGCCATTCTGTGTGGTGTGAGATAATATCTCATTGTAGTTTTGATGTGCATTCCCCTAATAGCTAGTGATATTGAACATATTTTCATGTGTCTTTGGCTATTTGTATTTCTGCTTCATGAAAAATGTCTGTTCAATTCTTTTGATCATTTTTTAATGAGGTTGCTTATCATTTGGTTGTTATGTGATCTCTTTATATAATATGGAAATCAATCTCTTACCAGATAGTTCATTACTGAATATTTTTCCTATTGAGTAAGCTGCCTTTTTACTTTTTGACAAAGTCTTTTGAAGAACAAAAGTATTTAATTTTTAGGCAATCCTATTTATTTTTTCTTTTGACGCTTGTGCTTTGGCTATATGGTTAAAAAAAACCACCAACCACAAGAGTTTATTGTTCTAGTTTTTATATTTAGGTCCTTGTAGCCATTGGCCAATTTAATGTAAGTATGAATTCCAAAAATATAATTGGATCATGCTTGTAAACTGATCTGTTAATCTGGGCATGATTAAGATATGATTAGGGCATTGGCTGGGCCACTTCAGTAGGGCATTGAGCTCCACCCCTTGGTAGGTGGGGAATCAAATACAAAAGGCATGGCAATAACAGAGTTGAAGCAGTCTTTTGAGAAACATTTTTGATGTTGGAAAGAAGGCCCCAGGAGAAGAGAAGCAAGCTGTTCGCCTGATCGTCTACAGCTGAACTTTTGGAGGAAACAGGAGCTAAGCCCGGAGAGAAATGCAGCCCCAGTAAGAGAGGAACCCTAGAAGCCTGAACCCTGGCAAACGCCGGCTGCTGTCTTGCTCTAACACGTGGCAATGGACTGTGGTAAGAGAAGAAACTTAACGCTTTATGGCCTGGTATCTGTGGCCTTCTACCCCAAATAAATACCCTTTGTAAAGACCAACTCATTTTTGGTATTTCACATTAGCACCCCTTTGGCTGACTAATACAGTCCTTAATCCATTTTGAATTATTTTTTGTGTAAGATGCAATAAGGGTCCTCTTTCTTTCTTTTAGATACGGATGTCCAGTTTTCCTAGCAACATTTGTTCAATATCCCAGCTGAATGGATTTGATAGCCTTGTCAAAAATAACTTAACCATAGATGTAAGAGTCTATTTCTGAACTCTTGATTCAATTCCATAGGTCAATCTGTCTGTCTTTATGCCAGTACTATATGTTTTTATCCCTATATCTAGATAATATGTTTTAAATCTGGAAGTGAGCATCCTCCAATTTCATCCTTCTTTTTTAAGAGGCTTTTGACTATTCAGGGGCTCTTAACCCTTCTAGATAATTTTGATAATTGGCTTTTCCATTTCTACAAAGAAGGATACTGGAGTTTTTAATCTGGATTGTATTAAATCTGTACATCAGTTTACATAGAATTGAAAATGTAATGATATTTAGTTATCCAACCCATGAATATGAAATATACTTCAATTTATTTAGATTATCATTGGTTTTGTTCAGCAAAGCTTTGTACTTTTCTGAATGCAGATCCTTTACGTCCTTGGTTAAATTTATTCCTAAATATTTGATTCTTTTAGTCGCTACTGTAAAGGGAATTTTTTCCCAACTTCCTCATTAGATTGCTCATTAGTAGCATATAGAAATGCTATTGATTTTTGCATATAGTTCTTGTTTCCCACCACTTTTCTGAAATTATCTATAAATTGTAATAGTTTAGTGGTAGATCTTGTGGGATTTTCTAAGTATAGGATTACATCAATGAATAATTCAAGTTTTACTTCTTCCTTTCCTATATGGGTACTTTTTTTTTTTCCTTCTCTTGCCTAATTGCTCTAGCTAAAATTTCTAGCGCAATATTGAATAACAGTGGGGAGAGTGGGCATCTTTCTCTTGTTCCCGATATTAGTGGGAAAGTTTCAGACTTTCACCATTAAATGCAATGTTGGCGGTGGGTTTTTCATCAATGCTCTTTATTATATTGAGAAAGTTTCCATCTATTCCTATCTTTCAGAGTGTTTTTATCAGCAAAGTAGGTTGTATTTTGCCAAACGTCTTTTCATCAATTGAGAGGGTCATGTGATTTTTGTTCTTCAATTTATTAATCTGGTGTATTATACTGATTGATTTTCTTATGTTGAACCACCCTTGCATGCCTGGTATAAAGTCCACTTGATCATGATGTATAGTTTTCTTGATGTGTTTTTGGATTCAGTTAGCTTGGATTTTGTTGAGGATTTTTGCATTCACATTGTTTAAAGAAATTGGTCTGTGATTTTCTTTTTTCATAACATCTTTATTTGGCTTTGGTATTAGGGTGAAGTTAGCTTCATAGAATGAATTTGTTAGCATTGTTTCCTGTTCAATTTTTTGGAAGAGTTTGAGAAAGATTGGTATTATAGCTTCTTCAAAAGATTGATAGAATTCACCCATGAAGCAATCTGGTCCTAGACTTTTCGTTTTGGATAGGTTTTTGGTAACTGTTTCAATTTCTTTACTTGTGCTTGGTTTGTTGAGATCTTCTAATTCTTCTAGGGTGTATCCTTAAATATATCATACCACTGCCTTCTCGCCTCCATGGTTTCTGAAGAGAGATTAGCACTTAGCCTTAATTAGGCTGCCTTGTAAGTAATACATTGGTTTTTTTCTTTCTGCTCTCAAAATCCTCTCTTTATCTTTGGCCTTTGACAATCTGAATGGTAGACGTCTCAAAGTAGGTCTATTAGGGTATATTCTGTTTGAGATAAATTGTCCTTCTTGAATTGGATTTTATTGTCCTTCATAAGGGTTCGAAAATTTTCAGTCAGTATTTCTTCAAATATTTTTTCTAACCTTTTCTATTCTCTTGTCCTTCTGGGACACCTTTAGCACATAAATTTTCATGTTTCATGTTTTCATTTGTTTCTCAGAGACACTGTTCAATTTTTTTCATTCTTTTCTGTCTCTTCTATCTTTTCACATTCAAATGCCCTGTCTTTGAATTCACTAATTCATTCTTCCAGCATTTCAAATCTACTATTATATGCCTCTAATGTATTTTTAATCTCATCCATATGTCTTTCATTCCTATAAGCTCCCTTACTTTTTTTGTAGGCTTTCAGATTATTCTTTATGGTCACATAGTGCCATCACAATATCTTTTATCTCTTTAGTCATATTTTCCTCCATCTCCTTAAATTGATTAAGGAGATTTGTTTGAACATCATATATTAGTTGTCTTAAATCATGAGTCTCATCTATATTTTTGGCTTGTTCCTTTGATTGGGCCATATCTTCCTGTTTCTTATTGTGGGTTGTTATCTTTTGTTGATACCTGGCATCCGTTTATATTGATGATTTTGCTCTGTTGATCAATTTCTCTCTCTTGCCTAGTGGATTAATTTCACAGCTCTTTTTTGATGTTTACTTTAATTTTTTTTCTAAAACTTTAATGTTGCCCTATTTATGTAGTCAAATTTGTGGCAGGGAGCTGCTAATGGGGCCTGGCCAGGTCTACTATGCCTGGGAAAGAGTCAGGAGAGACCAGTCTGTCTTTCTTCACTTTGCTGCCTGGTCAGCAAATGGTGTTCCTTGGCAAATCCTTCCAGGGACATGAATCCTTCAATTTCCACTACCTCTTCAGAGCTATGAGATATGGTAGTACATTCACCAAAGAGAAACCACAGTCAGCCCTACACTGTACCCTCCATCTTCCCTGGAAGAAATCTGTTCTTTCCCCTCTCCACTGGTCTCTCACCTATAGGTTTTACTGAGGCTGTTTGCCTTGGGAATGGGGGTGGTCAGTGTTCCTGGGTTCAGGGGTATCACCTCACAATTTTCCTTTTGGCCTCTCTGTCTCTGCATCCCCAGTCCCTGCTGGATGATGCATGCAGCACCTTTCTAGCCCCAAAGTGGCTCCCTGGGACTGCTTCTATGCCTTCTCCCTTATTTCGTAAGAGAGCTGTGCCCTGCCTAAGCTATTCTAATGCCATCTTGGATCCTTAATCCTACAATCTTTTAAATGTCAATACAAATGTACCAACCTGTCCTTACTTATTCCTAATCAATCAGAAATTCACAAGTCTAAACTCCTGGGTGAGTGCTTCCCAAAGAGAGAAATAGTCTGCCTCAGACAATGTCAAAACCTCTTCAAGACCACATCATGCACCCTGATATGCATATTTATATTTGTTTCATTAATTGAGAATAAGCCTGAGTCATCTCATGAGTAATTTAAAAAATTTTGAAGAACAGACTGATGAAAAGAGTATGTGACAATTAATCTTGTTATCAAAATTATAAACTAGAGAAAATATGAGTTTTTTGAACAAAAGTTTGCCAAAACAAAAGAAGGAAAATTACTGCCAAAATTGAATAAATTCTCCATCATAAAATTGGTGTATCTTTATCTGGAAGTATTAAAATATTAAAATATTTCTAAATGTTTAGTGAACACCAATATCCTCCAAAAATTTTTTAAAGATTTATTTTTATTTATCACACACACACACACACACACCCATTGTTTGTGCTCACTGTAGGCTCTCCATGCCTGTCAGCTGTGTGCACATCCTCTATTTAGGAGTCACTGGGAACCAAACCTAGGAATCCCCACATGTGAGGGAGGTGACCAATGTCTTGGAGATATTCCTATTATTGCTAATTTTTAAAGGACAAATCCACCTAAATTAAGAAAAATTTTAGTAAAAAAATCTTTTTAAATATGTTAAATGTGAAAGACATTAATCTTCTTCCAAGAGAAAAACCCCATACTCAAAACAGTGATTACAGAGTGAGTTGCTACATGGTGCATGATGGGAGTATGGGCTTGATCACAACAGAGACTTTCAGAAACGACTGCTTTCAGAGTCCAGAAAAAGCAGGGGATGTGATCCTATCATTGACTGTCCCCCAGGGAGGCAAACTGCTTGTTTCAGGGTCTAGCTTGCAGCTTGAAATGCCCCACTATACTTTAGAAACCAGAGACACCTGTACGAATCAACAGTGGATATTTATACAACCACAGGGGGAAGAGTCTCTGTCACTGGGGTTTCACTACTTGAGAAGCAGCTGGAACTGCTTTTTCCAGTTTCAGGTTCAAGATATGGTCAGGCCTTCCAATTTGATCTTTCTCTCCTTGGCTATGGAATGGAAACATACCAAAAATTTTGCATACAATGTAACTGAGAGTTAAGAATTAACAAATAATTATGATTACTAAAAAATTATTTAGATGCCTTTATATTATAAAATAGCAAATGGTTAATACCTAATATTACTGAAGCTAGTTAGAGTGGTCCCATCCCTGTTTTTGGTTACTCTAGACTTAACCTCACCTTTATGTATGCTTACTATTGTAATGGTAATTCTAGATTGAACTCATCCTTATATATACTTACTATTGGGATGGGAACCACTCCACCCACCTCTGTTTAATATCCATATGAAAGACTTTGTAACTAATCTTTGTTCTGTATACCTCTATCCAAAATCCTTGTGACTGACCCTGGTTTACTACCCCAATCTCCTTCATCCTTTTCAGCCCCTTAATATTTATTTATGAAGGAACCTGTGTTCAGTTCTACCCCAATTTCTCATTAGCACCCTGTAGCAGTTTGGTATTGTTTATGAATTCCAAAAGTAGATATTGGATTATGTTTGAAAACTGGTCTGTTCCTCTGGACATATTAGATTGTATTAAGTTCAGAGGTTTCACTTTTGCTTCATTAAACTATGATTAAAGCTTTGATTGAGCCATGTCAGTAGGATGATGAGTCCCCGCCCCCTTGGTGGGTAGGTACTCACAGAGAAACCACATAGCAGAGGAGGAAGGTTAGAGTTTTGAGATGGAGCCCCAGGAAGTAAACACACAGGAAAAGAACACAGAGGAATAGAAACAGCTCCATAGACACAGCAGAGGCCCCAGGAAGAGAGAGAGCCTGATAGTCTACAGCTGACCTTGTGGAGAGACCAGAGCACCTGAGCCCAGAGAGAAACAAGCCATGGGAGAGAGATATGACTTATCCTAGCCTACAGCTGATATTGGAAGCAACTGGAACCACAGAGCCTTAAGAGAAAGAAGGCAGGCTGAACCCTTGCAGAAGTCGGCAGCCATCTTGTTCCAACATGTGGCAACAGACTTTG